>JANHFT010006522.1:478125-488233 GCA_032467955.1 Pseudoxenodon macrops
GCATTCCTATCAAAATTCAGGTGCTTGGGAACTGACTCATTTTTGTGACGGTTGCAGTGTCCTGGGATTACATGATCCCCTTCTGTGACCTTCTGACAAGCAAAGTCAATGGGGAAGCCAGATTCACTTAACAACCGTTTTACTAACTTACTAACAATTTCAGTGATTCACTTTACAACTGTGGCAAGAAAAGTCATGAAATGGGCCAAACCTCACTCAACAAATGTTTCACTTAACAACAGAAATACTGGGCTCAATTGTGGTTGTAAATCGAGGATTACCTGTACTGTATGCACATTACAACACTTAGGATTTTGCTCCCCCGTCACTTCCTTCAGGGGAAAGATCATTGGCAACTAGCCAGGCCTTTTTCTTTTCTTTCTGTTTCAGGTTCAATCAATTTCCTTCTCCACTTGAATCACAAGCATTAAACTGGTTGTAATTAAAAAAAAAAAGCTATTGGATTATTTCCCCCTACCCTCACCCCCGCCTTTTTTTTAATCTCATCAGATTCTGCAAAAGATCATAAGCGCATTTACTCAAAGAAATTGAATATTTCTTGCCCTAGCAGATTTTTCAAGAGGAGGAGGAGGAGGAAGCTGTATTATGATAAAATAGATAAGCCACCCAGAGTCCGATTGTAGGGGAGATGGGAGGCATAGAAATTTAATTAATAAATAAAAACACAAACAGAAAAATCAAACTAATCAGCCCCTCCTATAAAATCCCGTGAATAAAGCAGGGTACGTGCATAATAAATGCCTCGCCAGGATGCCCTGGTACAGGTAGCCCTCAACTCACGACCACAATTGAGTCAAAATTTCAACATTTTCAAATACAGGTAGTCCTTGACTTACAACAGTTTGTTTAGCGACCGTTCAAAGTTACAATGGGACTGAAAAAAAGTGACTTATGACTGTTTTTCACCCTTATGACCACTGCAGCATTCCCAGGGTCACATCTGGATGCTTGAGAACTGCCTCATATTTATGATGGTTGTAGTGTCCCTGGGTGATATGATCCCCTTTCGTGACCTTCTGACAAGCAAAGTCAATGGGAAGGCCAGATTCATTTAACAACTGCGTTATTCAGAGGTGGGTTCCTACCGGTTTGGACTGGTTCTATAGAGTTAGGTAGTGATGTCACAGAACCGGTTCTGGTCTGTGGACGCCGCCATCTTCTTTTGGGATTTAAAAAAATCTTTTCCGGGGGTTTTTTCTTCTGCTTATGCGCAGAAGCTGAGTTTCCGGCACTGCGCATGCGTCACCATCTTGTTTTTGGCCTTTTTTGGGGAATTTTTTTTATACTGCGCATGTGCGCATTTGCGAAGCGCACGTACGCCCATGAGACGCGGCCACGCAGCACAGGAGGAAGTGAACCAGCGGTGAGGTAAGTTAGAACCCAACTGCGGCAATTCACTTCACAGATGTGGCAAGAAAAGTCGTAAAATGAGGCAACACTCACTGAACAAATTTCTCACTTGGCAAAATAAATTTCGGTCAATTGTGGTTGTTAAGTCGAGAACTACTTGTACAGCTTCTCTTAACCTATCTCAATGAATTTGCAATGATTGCATTTAGGACTTGATTTCTCTGTTTTCTACTCTTCTACTGACATGTCTGGTTTGTAAATAGTTTTGAAACTCTGCATGGAGTCTTTACCTCAAAAACAGACAAGAAATCTATTGTCACATTACTTTTCAATGCTGATATTCCCACCACAACCATTATCCTCAGCGTAAAGCATTTTTACCACGAAACATGTTGGAGAGATGGGCTTGCTGCTGGTAATATAGGACGTACAATGCAGCCCTGACCTTATTGCACAGATACCTTATTATGGAGCTTAGGAATAATAGTGCTGGAATGGTCACTTGTTATGTCAGATTGGGCTCGCCTTTTCATCAAGCCTAAGATGCTGTGTGATTTATTGCTTCAGATAGTCAGTGTCAACATTTGATTGTCCACTTGCTTCAGAACTCTTCTGGTGGATTCAAGAAGCATGCAGAGATACACTTTTACTAGCATTGAAACCGGACGTCATCTGACAAACTAAGTTTTCTTTCCTTTTTCTGCAATTGGCAGCATTTTGGGAGTATGTTAGTGGTGTAGGGTATATTTGGGACAGGTTATTTTCATGACTTTATCAGCACCGTCTCTAGCGATAATGCTGGTGCATTTATATAACCTTGTTATGCTGCCTGGAAAATACTACAGGTTAAGATTGCCTGCGCAGAAGGGTGGTTATGGCTATAGCAGTATTTTTTGGCAGTATTTCTCAATCTTGGCAACTATAAGTTGTATGGACTTCAGCTCCAAGAATTCCCCAGGCAGCATGGCTGTTTGAGGAATTCTGGAAGTTGTAGATCACACCAGGGGTGGGTTGTGAAAATTTTTGCTGCCAGTTTGCTCAGGGTTGCGCTGTGCGCGCACGCGTGAAACGTACACACATGCGCACAGCAATAAAAAACTGGCTTCTGTGCATGCACAGAAGCAAAATCCAAGATGGCGGCGCCCACAGAGACACCGATGGAACTGGCTCCATGACGTCACCGCGGAGTTACTACCGGTTCTATAGAACCGGATAGAACCGGTAAGAACGGATCATACATCTTAAAGAAGAAATAAATTTCCTGACAGTTAGAACAATTAAACAGTGAAACAACTTGCTTCCAGAAGTTGTCAATTCTCCAACACTGGAAGCTTTTAAGAAGAGATTGGACAACCTTTTGTGTGAAATGATATAGGTTTCCTGCCTGAGCAGGGGGTTGGACTAGAAGATCTCCAAGGTCCTTTCCAATTCTATTCTATTCTATTCTATTCTATTCTATTCTATTCTATTCTATTCTATTTTTTGCTAAGATTGAGAAACACTGGTTTAGGAAGACAGTTCCTCATTACCCACCTCAATAATTTGTTTGTTGGATCACTCAGCCTTAACCTTGGGAAATATTCACAAGTGGAAACTTTTTGCGATCATTTATATCAATAGCATCATAAACTTCCTGCCTAGCAATAACTTTTCTCATTTGTATGTATCATTAGTCCCTCGTATCATCCCATTTATAACTAAACCCATCTTCTTTGGTTTATTAGTGCACATTTGGAATCAGTTACGATGGCTAAAATGACTGCTCTTACCAGAGTTTATATTCCCATTGTGCTACAAAGATACTTGACTGAAGTAAAATAGAAACCTTCCAATAACTACTTTTGTCTAAATGTTTCCAAGAATATAATTGTACAGTTTTTTCCCCGTAACAGTCATTACACAGACTTCAAAGGCCTTTATTTTGTTTTTCTACAAATGACAGCAAATGAGATTAGACAACTAGATTTATGTTTCTATTAAATCCTGTTTCCCTTTAAAATTATGACAGTATGTTAACAATTAAAATCAGGTTTTTTTTTTCCTGGCTTCTAAATATTTCATTTCAGGAGCAGATCAAATCTAAAGAAGATTTGGAGAAACGTGGATTGTGTCCAGTGCGCTGTGTAATTTTTCCAAAATGTGTTGTAATTGAATTGTACCATATATATATCCCCAAAGAGGATGACCCTGAAGTCAAATCACGCCACCTAGTAGACAGAAAAATACAGACATAAATACTGTGCAGTATTAACTGAGAATTGTCAATTCCAACTGAAACGAATTCTTAAGATTCTCCCCAAATAAATAGCCACACCTGTCAATGTGCATGGAAATGTTTATCGATATTTGCCATTCTGCATATATTTCAGCTTACCAGATCTGGGCTGCCAAAGTCCATCTGCTTGGACATTTGCAACCCAGAACTGATAGCCCTACAATTTCAGCCATTCTCTCTCACAATCATAAACCACCCTTACTTTCAAAAAGGCATTCTGTAAACATATATCCTTCCTTTCTTTCTTCTATCAGAACCCACACAAAAAGAAGATAAAAACAAGATGGCGGTGCTAAGAGTAAAAGCAGGGTTTCTCAACCTGGGCACCTTGAAGATGTGTGGACTTCAACTCCCAGAATTCTCCAGCCAACATGCCTGCTGGCTGGGTAATTCTGGGAGTTGAACTCCATATATCTTCAAGGTTCCCAGGTAAGAAACACTGAGTAAGGTATAAGAGAAAGTGATATCTTTGCTGAGAAGAGGAAGGAAGAGAAACTGGGAAAGCTAAACTGGATGGCCTGAAACTGAAGGGAAGAGGCAATGGGGGAGGAACAGAAAGAGAAGAAGGATGCCCTGTTGAAGAGTCCTAGGAAGAAGGTTAAACCCATCAATTAGTTAGTCACACCGAAGGAATGACTAAACCCATAGGCAAAGCTTCAAAGGCATCCAGCAGGGATGTCAGCAACCATTTCCTCCAGGCGTTTCAATAGCTTCAATATTCTCAGGAGCTAATGCCTTGGAACTCTCCCTCCAACTCACAAGTAATGATAGATGAGGTGAGGTTGAGGATTTCTCATTTTGTGAAAAATTTAGAATTTTCAAAGAATTACGTGTCCCCCACCCCAAAGAAATTTAGAGAACAGGAAAGTTTCAAATGATTGCTGTTCCAATCTTCTCTTCATTATCAAGAGCAGCGGTCACCAACTGGTGGTCCGCAAGAACATTTTGGTGATCCACAGAAAAATTATTTGCATTTTTTGTATTGCACTAAGTCAGGGGTCCTCAAATTACGGATACATGCAATGAACATTCATGTTGCTGCAGAGAGTCTCCCCCTTCCGGGTCTTTTTGTGTGGGTCGGAGGGGGGCAGAAATTCTGACTTGGGGTCTTCTTCAGCCTCCTGGTGCCGGGGCTTTGGGTGAGGGCTGGAGGGAAGCGGCGCTGGTGGCAAAGAGCCGGAGGGCCTTGTTCCAGCGGGATTGCATCATGGCCTGGAACTGGATGACTATCTCAGTCCGCTGAGCCTCCAGATGCTAGCACTTGGCCTTGCACTCCCACAGATCTTCCCTCTGCTTGGAAAACCTATGTTCGTAGTCCTCAGTGGGATGCTTCTGCTGAGCCTCCTTCTTGGTCAGATCCAATTTGAACTGAGACAGTTGTTTTGCCACTTCTTTCTTGTGGTGGCTGCTTAGCTCCAACAACTGCTTTCTGTTAGGACCCCAAGGAGTCCGGGCGGGGAGACGAGAAGTGGCTGGGAGGGGAGGAGCGAGTAGAGGCCGGCAAGGCCCTACTCGGTGTGAGTGACATCGAGATGGCTATGCCCATCCAGCTGGTCATTAGGCAGATCATATTAATGGTTCGCAAGATTTAAAATTATGAATTTAGTGGTCCCTGAGGTCTGAAAGGTTGGTGACCCCTGATCAAGAGAACATTAGACAGGAGGCTGAGTCAAGAGGGAGGCTAAGTTCCTGAACGACAACTTTTGAGAAATTGTTAAATGAGGGTAAATCCAAACCAAAAGCTACTTTATATTCTTCATGAATGTTGAGTGAGAGTGAAAATGAGAGTGAGTGAATGAATGAGTGAGTGAATGAGTGAGTGATGAATGTCTTGGTCACCATTCATTAATGGTTCTATCTTTGTCAACTGTGCAAGTTTTGACTAAATTCCCTCTCAGGCGACATGTTTTCCTAAGAAGAAAAAAAGGTTACCTTCCTCACCCTCCAACCAGAAAGCAAAATTTGCCTCAACAATATATACATTACACAAGAGTCATAATGTGGACATGAAGAATGGGCATTGAATTTTGCTTCAGAGCATTTTATTCATCACTCGGGCATCAGGGATACAGAGGACAAAGCTCTACCTGTTTTTTTTATATGTGGCATTGCTCATAAAAACCAAGTGGAGCTTCAGTTGTGTCATTGTGGCATCCATTTTGAATTTTTTTGACCACAACATTGTTTGCTTGTTCTGAGAGAGTCAGATCTGGTCTTCTTCTACCATCCTGTGATTTAGCACCAGGAAAGAGATAGCTTAAAATAAGTCTATTATTCTGTTGTTCTGTTCTGTTCTGTTCCAGAGCAGCCTGCCACTTGTTTACCAAGCATGAGCCGCAAACTAACAAGCTCCCCGCTTTGACCTTAATAAGTTAATAGTTACCGACTTTCACCTCCCTGGTGACCTGTACCTCACCGTCAAATGGCTTAATGAAGCAAACAGCTTGTGCTACCAAGAACCATTCTTTGTGGATTCCCCATTGTCTGCCTACAAGTGCTTTTCCTCTTCTTCAATTGTAGACCTAAATAAACTGAACATTCAATTTCCTTGTAATTAATTTTCCCTGGACTGGGATGAGCATTCCAAGGCATGGCAGGAGGAGTTGGGGGGGAGTGAGAGATTTGTCCCATCGAGGCAACCCTTTTTGTGAGCAGATGCCATGGAATTTCCTCCTAAATAAAAGCTACTGGAAGTAATCTGAGAGGAATGTCTCCAATGATGTTAAGTATTTGATTTTAATAATTAAACTTTTATTAATTATAATTATCTGTGTGTCTTCCATTGTGTTCACCTTTTTAGATATCCAATCCATAAATGCTGGATTATCTGAGAACAACCACACACAAACACTTGGATTTTGTTATACAAAGTACTGTCTCTGTTGCAGAATGTCCTTTTCTTACTACCTTTTTGTTTTTCAAAAATCAAAGTTAAATTCTATTAAATCTGGCTTTAAATCCATAAAGGACCAATTTGATTTGACCTTTCTAGTTTAGAAGTTCAGTTTTTTGTTTCCTTTTGTCTTTCTTTCTTTCTATCTATCACTCAGGTAGCAGGTGGAATGTAAGGAAGATACAGGGCGGCTTAGTCATTTTGTTAGCAATTAAGAAAAAGAAATGTACTTTTATGAAATAACATTTCTCAGTAAATGAGATAGAGTGTACACTGCATGGCTTAATGTAACTGCACCCAGTCCTTAGCTTAACAGGCTAACTTTGAATTGTTCATTACAGTAATATTAGGTGAGTGAGAAAAAACTCTTGCAGGTAAATGTGTAATGTACACATTAAGCAATAAAACTGACCTACAGGTACAATATGTTTAATAGTAGTAGCTGAAAAGAAATATGGTGCAATCACAGAACCCTGTGATGAGACTAGCCCCCTATAAATACACAAATGTTTTTGTATTCATCTGTGATGTCCTATAGGGTATAGCAATAGAATGTGCATTAATTTATAATATGTGAGTGAAACAGTTCATACCCATCCATCTGTATAATAGATATTATTGTCAGGTTACCCAAAAGTAGCCAGGCTAGATTAGCTGGCACAATACAGAATGTCTGTTTATTCAGTGTTTAACAACTGTAATTAATTGGCATCAATTTAAGAAAGAGCAACAGCTCTGCCATTTCATTCGAGTGGGGAAAAAGTTTCCACTGATTTGAATTCATTTATCAAATATTCTTTGACAGCAGATTAATTTTTTTATCACAGACTAATATTATTCCTTCCTGGCATCATCTGGCAACAAAGGAAACATGAGGACCTAAAGTATAAAGAAGAACCAAACAACAACAGAAATAGCTAACATGAATCCCATGATTCAAGATTAGAAAAATTAGGAGAGCTATATGTATAAAAACATTCCAATTATCCTCACTGGTGAAAAAAATGAACAGGACAGGAGGCCATTAGACCAAGAAATTGCAGGATCTGATGTATAATGCTATTTTAGCGTTTCTTCTAGATTTAACATCTAAATTTATAAGGATTGGAAAAGGTACCGCCACACTTCTAGTGTTCCCTTAAATCCACTTTTACTGTTTATCGTGCCAGGGGCCAGCAAAACTATGGCTAATAAGACTGTGATAATACTGCAGTGGATGGGGTCAAAACAGCGAACCTAAATTTTGCAGACAGTGCCCATGGATCAGAATATTTTGATTCCAGTCACTTCAAAGATCTGCAAATGAGCAGCTGGATACAAAAAAGCCCAATGTCCAAGAAAATAAATGGAAAATAAAATAAACAAAATATAAACAAAAAAAATGAAAATGTCAATGTTCAAAATGCATGATCAGACCAAAATAAATAAATAAATGCTACTTAATCTTGAAATCTTGAAAAAACATGACACTCCAGTGAAAGTTACAGAGTGTGTGTCTCATATTCTTTGGATTCCAGTCACATGGAAGCCTCTGAAGCTAAACTGTGTCCCCCTTTCATGTATTTTGCTTACTGCTTGTATTTTTTTTCACTTTGCATAACGTTGTTCACCTTGAAACGGAATAATATTAAGTAAGTATACAAGTTTATGTAGTATACAAAGTTGTAATTACAGTAATGATTGGTACTCACTGCAAATTTTAATGTGAAATATTCTTGAACTTTTCAAGCTGTAAGCCATACCAGTTTGTCACCCTTCCCAATGCTTAGCACTTCATATCTCTGAGCTGACTTATGGCACACTGGTTTGTTCCAGTTTTTATCTCCTTTTTAAGAAGACATTCGACAGCCACTTGTCTGAAATGGTAGAGGGTCTCCTGCTTGAGTAGGGGGTTGGACTAGAACAGGTATCAGCAACCTTAAACACTCAAGAGAGCCATTTGGACCAGTTTCCCACAGAAAAGAAAACACTAGGAGCCACAAAACCCTTCCCGTGCATGACTATTTCCTGTGCCTAACTATTTCCTGAGCAGCCACAAAACTAGCATATATAGTTGAATTAAAGATTCTATTTTCTTCTAAAACATTTATTTTCTTGGATTTATCCATGGTTGGCCTACCGGGAGTCGAAAAGCTCAATAAATTTTGTGCCAGCGGGTGTCGCACATTGGCAGTTGTGACAGATATGTTGAGCGATGGAGCTGCAGCAGAGGGATAAAAGAGCCACATGCAGCCCCAGAGTCATGGGTTGTTGACCCCTGGACTAGAAGACCTAAAAGGTCCCTTCCAACTCTGAAATTTCTTCTTTAAAAAATGTAATTTCTTTCTTAAAAGCTTTTTAAAAAATCCTCCTATAAATCTTGGGCTTCTTCCAAGCCCACTGATGCCTATTTGTGTTTGGACTGAGCTGTTTTGGCTATAGAGAGATCCACGTTTTGAGACTATTAAAATATTAAATTAATAATGGCTGCTAATATGAAATTGTGGGCATTTATAATACATAAAAGCACTATTTTATTTTTATTCCAATTTCCAGCTGAAAGTTCAGCATGAATCTGATTTGATAGGTGAGGTCAGACCAGCTATGATCATTAGGAATAGATTTTATATTTCTATGGTTCTTGATTTATATCATTCCATTAATTGGGCCAAAAACATCCTTCATCTTGAGTGAAGAAACAGTTCAAAACTTTAAGGCTGGTCAAGGATTTTATCATATTGTAAATCAACACAATTACCTATTCCAAGATATTTACAAGCTGCTTTTCCAAACCAGCTGTGCTTCTTCCTGATTTCTTGACCTCTTTCCAGCAAGAAAAACAAATCAATAAAAGCAGACAACTTCAAACATAAAGGAAGAGACATCTGTGAGATAATAGTTCAGCTCAACCTTATTTTAAAAAAAACAACAGAAGGTACAGTAGGAAGTTCCTGTAGAGAAGGGAAAAAAATGCCAAAGTTTGACAAAAGAGGATACGAAAACACACACACACAAACACACACACACACAAATCCTCAGCATTTTCAGGCTGCGACTGAAAATAAGCTGAAATGAGACAAAGTGAGAGTTTATTTCTCAGAGGATAAAAAAGAGAAGAAGGGATGCCTGAAATGTGTACTGAAGGTGCCAAGTGTTTGAAAGCAGTTCTTCAGACAGAGAGGAGCTGCAACCCAAACATGTCATGGAAGGAGTTACAATTGTTTGAGGGAGCTAAGAGAAACACAAGCAACAGCTTCTGTATTGGGCAAACCTGTTGCTATGGCTACCTATCTTACCAAATTTCAGACAGCCCAGGGCTTGTTTGGAATCACAATTCATGCTGCTTCCATGAGGTAACTGTATCACTATGTACAAAAAGTTATTTAAAAGAACCCCCTCCCTTTAAAAAAAGAAACAAGTATGAATCTTCATCCTTGTATCATTATATAGAGTTGAATTAAAACATCCATAGGGTTTTTTTTCAAGGGGGGGGGCAAGAGAAAGGAAAGACCCATATAGAATAGAATAGAATAGAATTCTTTATTGGCCAAGTGTGATTGGACACACAAGGAATTTGTCTTTGGTGCATG
>JANHFT010006522.1:495053-508862 GCA_032467955.1 Pseudoxenodon macrops
ACACACACACACACACACACACACACACACACACACACACACACACACACACACATATACATACAGTGATGGGCTGCTGCCGGTACAGACCGGTTTGGGTGAACCGGTATTTCCAACCAGCCCACCCACTGTTCTGCTGTAACATCCTCTATAATCGCCAGTTTTTCAATGCCACGCGCATGCTCATATTTTCGGTTCTGGCCAAACTGGTTGTTACAGTATGTGATACCCACCTCTGCATGCATTTCATTAAAGCACACATTTTTAAAGTGTCGTAAAGATTTTATATTTTGGGAAGAAGTAATGGCATATATTAGTTTGACTCTGAGACAAAATTTAATATTTTCTTTACTATATTGTAAAGTATAGTACTATATATAAATATGTACTATATAGAGATTGACTGATGGACAACAGAAATTGATTCTTTGAGTTGTTCTCTGTGCCTTTCCTATTGCCAAGAGAATAGTTCTTAAATACTGGAAAGAAAAAATTAATTTCCAATAATTTCCCAGTGGATTAAGGACCTGATGTTATTTAAGATTTATGATTGAGTTGCATATATATATATATATATATTATGTCTGGACAATATCACAGTCACCTTTTATTGAATCTGTTACATAAAATTTCAGCATTCAATTTTGCATACCTGCCTGCTGGCTCCTATTTAAGTGATTTTCCACTAGGTTCTTGGAATCCTAGTAGACACTGTCTTCAATATAAGCCAGAAATGTGCTACAGCAGCCCCCCCAAAAAAGGCCCCCAACTCTTTCTTAGGCTGCATTAACATGTGTCATGTTAACACCACTTTATAATATGTTGGTAAGACTACTTGGAATATTGCATCTAGTTTTGGTTGTCATAATACAGGGGGAAATGAGACTCTGGAAAGAGTGCAAAAAGCAACAAAGGTAATTAGGGGACTGGAGGCTAAGAACACTTGCAGGAATTGGGTATGTCTAGTTACTGAAAAGATGGACTAGGGGTGACATGATTGTTGTTGTTAGTTGCGTCAGACCCATTGTGACCCATGGACAAGATTTATCCAGGCCTTCCTGTTCTCCTCTGGAGTCCATTTAAGCTCACGCTAACTGCTTCAATGACTCCATCCAGCCACCTCATTCTCTGTCATCTCCTTTTTCTTTTGCCCTCAATTGTTCCCAGCATTAGGCTCTTCTCCAGTGAAACCTTCTTTTTCATTAGGTGGCCAAAGTGTTTGACTTTCATCTTCAGGATCTGGCCTTCTAAAGAGCAGTCAGGGTTGATATCTTCTAGGACTGACTGGTTTGATCACTTTGCAGTCCAAGGGACTTGCAGGAATCTTCTCCAGCAGCATAGTTCAAAGGCCTAAATTTTTTTGGTGCTCAGTCTTTCTTATGGTCCAACTTTCACAGCCATACAATGCAACTGAGAAAACCATAGCCTTGACTATACACTTTTTGTTGGCAGGGTGATGTCTCTGCTTTTTAGTATGCTGTCTAGATTTGCCATAGCTTTCCTATATAGCAATGTTCTAATATTTGAGGAACTGCAACAAAGAAGAGGGGGTCAACCTATTGAAGAACAAGAAGTAATGAATGAAACTAATCAAGAAGAGAAGCAATCTAGACCTAAGGAGAAATTTCCTGACAGTGAAAACAATAAACTAATGGAATGGCTTGTCTCCAGAAATTGTAGGTGCTCCAACATTGGCAGTTTTTAAGAAGAGATTGGACAACCATTTGTCTGAAATGGTATAGGGTTTCCTGCTTGAGCAGAGGGTTGGACTAGAACAGAGTTTCCCAATCTGTCCAGCTTTGCGGATTGGTTGGGGGGAAGGGATGGTTCCATTCGAATGATGGACAAGCATGCACGTGCACAGATCTATTTGTAACTCTCTATACTAGAACCATGATATCATATTCTAGTAGATTAATTCTGCATAACATGTGCTATGTTGACAAAAAGTGTTAACTATTCAGACTTGATTTGGAATTGGCAATTGATACACAGACTATTTTTGGATTAGATGATTAACAAGTGGAAGTCTCTTTTTTCTGAATACGTCTGCTAAAACTACTCCATATAACCCTAGTTAAAAGTTTTGTATCAACACAGCCAATCTCCTTGTTTTACCAATAGGCAGGTTAGAATTTTACCTCCTTAACCAAATCCTAATCAAAATCATGCTTTCATCTGTTCTGTTAGTAGACAAAAATGGAAGAAGGCATTTGTCCTGAGATAGAAAACAATGATTCCAAATATAAAATCAGTACAAGAACAAAACTAGAATAAAGAAATTCAGAAATACCAAGTAATTATCCACAGAACAGCCACAGAAACATGCAACAGAAACGTTTAAAATCATGCTACAATTTCTTCAGTGTTATAACATTAATGAGTTTGCCATGGAAGAATGGACCAAATTACATATACAGCAAATGAAAGACTGATATCTAGAGAAAACAGTTGCAGCTATTGTAGCTAGATACAGTATGTTTCAACCAGTTACTGGGTGAATTATTATTTATTTACAAAATTTAAGTACCGTACATAATTCTGGAAAGGAAACAATAGAGTGTGATGAGTATTTCATATTAATATATCATTTTTCATTTATAAAATAAATGAAAAAAGCATGAACTTTGACATGATTTGTTGACTCATATTCCCTTGCTCATCAGGATTCAGAGGAAGGTGAAAATAACAAAAATATACAAAATTTATGGAAGGGAGGAAGCTAGCATTAGTCCTCTAATAGGCATGGAAGGCAACTTGATGCCTTTATATGTTACTCTCTTTCAGTCGTAAAGAGGGAAACAATATTTTACAAACCATATTGTACCAACATGATAAATCATGTTCATAACCTTCAAAGTAGCAGATTAATTGAAGTTACAATTAATGGATTGTAAATGGATACGAAAAATGTTAGTTAGGGTGATTATATGGAAACTGAAAAAATGTTAATGGAACTATCATTTATTTTTTCAAATAGTACAGAAAAAGTAATTTACAGAAACTGTTACCTGAAAATCTAGTAATGGCTACTGGTTCTTTAGATTTAAAAAGTAACAAATAATTTCTCAACAAATACATTAAGAATGAGACCCTCATCAACCTTTATATTCAGAAGTATTAGTACTCTGAATAATGTCAATTGCTGGATTCAAACTTTGGAAAAGAAATTACTTTCAAATAAACCTCCCAGAAGAGTCATGGTAGTCAATGTTGGAAACGAATATAAGATTCAATGAAGCTGATCGACCGATTCCACTAATCTGCTTCACACACCACTGGAAAAACACACATTAGTTTCTCAGTGCCCCAGTGGGATATACTCTTTGTTTATGCTTGTTTATGCTATGTTTATAGAGGAGCTGAAAAAGTCTTATTGCCTAGATAGATAGACCTTGATTTACAACCACAACTGAGCCTGGAATTTTGATCATAAGTCATAGAGGTCATAGGTCAAGTGACCAGGCTCGATTTTATGACTTGATTTATGATAAGCCAACTAAGTGAGTCACTACAGTGATAAAGCAAATATTGTGTTCTTAAGTGAATCACATGACAGTAAATCCAAATCCACCTTATCCAATAGGAGATTTTTGCCCAAAACAAGTGCAAAATACAACATGTAACCATTATATGCTGCAGTTAGTCATAAATTCAAGCCAGTTACCAAGCGCCTGTAATACAATCATGTGACTGTAATACAATCATGTGACCATGGGAGTGATGTGGCAGGCATAACTTCAAGGATGAATCATAAGCAACCTTTAAAAAAAATTCTTGTAATGTCAAATGACGGTTAGGCAACAGCAGGCATTACCTGTAATTACTCCCTAAAAGTAACTGTCTCAGATCTTCCTACAGCTATGCCAGGTCATTTCATGCAAGTAGTTCATACAGCAGTTTGGAACCAGATCCTTTCCCCAATAGAGATTAGCAGTCATCCTTGCAATAAATTTATTTAAGAAACATTCCAGGCTTTCTTATATCAACAAATATGGATATTCATTTTAGGTAAAGCACACGCTAACATCTATATTCATGTCACATTCCTAGATATAGTTGCTATATTATTTCCAGAAGCAAGACATTATCTGTTATTTAACATAGAGCAATGTAAACAGATTATTATAAGAAGAAGGGAAAGTGTCCTGTTTAATGTGATTGCTTTTGCCAGCTGTTCGTATTTTTCATCCTTTAAGGCAGTCAGTGATGTAAATAGCCAAAAGAATACCACTCTAAAATAATGGCCCTTTTCATGTCCCATTTCATGTCCCTTAGGACATATTCTCTCAATTGCTCACTGAAATACAGCAATTTCATGGGCAGAAAACATATCTAAGAAGTATGCAAGCATGCTAACTGGCTGCCCCAAAAGCATAAAAGTGAATACCTGCTTATACAAAGGACTGAACAGCCTTCTCTGTTCAGTTCCAAATCTGATCCAAAATTTCACATGCACAACATCTGAGCATTTGAGACTCCATGGTGATTTTTTGCAAAAAAGAATACCACTTATGGTCGATTTATTTATTTATTTAATTAATTGACCAATGATATCATTAAATTATGGTATCTATTAGTCCATTAGTAACATTTATTTGTTGTGTATTAAATCGCTCTTATGTGGCATTTAAAATAATGAAAACCAAAAAAAACAACACCAACCCAGATTATCAGATAGTGGGATGTATGATATTACAGATGGGCAGATAACAGTAAGTTTGGCAATGGCTAGCATCGTTACTATTCCAGATGCAGGATTAGTTTCTTTGTTTTTGTTTTCTAATGTTTATTTCTGCCTTTAAGTCAGTCTTGACTCCTGATTGGATCACATGGAGAAATCTATGCAGTTTTCGTAGCAATGTTTTTGAATGTGGCTTATCACGGCACTCTTCCTAAGGCTGAGAGAAAGTGGCTAGTCCAAAGTCCCCAGCTGGCTTCAATATCTAAAGCAGGTGTGGGCAACTATGGTCTCTTTACAACTTGTGGATTGAGCCAAAAATTATGGGAGTTAAAATCCAAAGGACGTAAAGGGGACATAGTGGCCCACACCTGGTCTAAAACAGGAATAGAAGTTATGTTTCCCACTCCAATCCAGGTCCTTAAATACTTCATCAAATTGCCTTTTGATTTCAGATCTTGTTCTACTCATACTACACTTCCTGAGTGCATTACATTACTGAAATCCAATCACACTGATTATTAAACTTTTCTTAAAAAAATGGAAACTCCTAAAACTATTCTAAATAAAATAGCAATTGACTGTGTTAAATAAAACTCCTAATGGAAAATAACATGGCTAATGTTTCCATCTTGTATACTTTTTCCTTATTTTTTCAGGTTCCCTTAAATTCCCCCAAACTAAGATTTTTTTTATTCTTTAACTTATCAATCATTTCTCAATAATTTTGATTCACATCACACTTTTTATCACATTAAAATAACAATGGGTTATAAATGTTTTTATTCCATTTCTCTCATATCCAGAAAAATAATTATATCATTGAATGACTAAGAGTGACATTTTATGAAAGTTGAATTTAAAGTGGTGCTCTTATATCACAGTATAAATATGCCACAAAGTATTTCTCCTTTTATAATCTACTTCACCCACAATAAATTTTACTTGAATGTTATTTTGCAACATTACATTATGCTATATGAATATCAAAACTATAAGATTAATATTTGGCACATTTTATAGGACTTAATTCCAGATTAAATATATATATATATATAATTGGTGTATTAAGTATAGACATAAAGAATTAATCATTGACATTCCAACATTGAATGTTCTAGTAGTATAATTGAATATAAATTCATTCCTGACTAGATAAAAGAAAATTTTACCTAAAACTGATTTTTTTAAAATGATAATAGCATTGCATTTTTTATTTGAAAGCAATTTGATATGCATTCTTGTTATTTGGTTGTGTTTTACACAATTCATAAATGAAAGGCTTTACCATCCAATTCATCTTCATTCCTTTTCAATACATTTTAAAAAAAAATCATGACTATCTACAATGGTAGATTAAATCAAAGCTGTCTTCCTTTCTAAATAATTTTATTTTGAAAGTAGAAAGATTTGGAATGAGGCTTCAAAAATCTTTGGACTTGTTTAACTTCTGGCGAAAAACTAGTTGCGTATGTAACAATAAAAGGAGAACATACTATTCTTAAGTTTGTACAGAGCATGCAATATTCCTGTGCAAATAATACAATATGCAAGGCAGTGCTCGGAATCTACTCCTTGAAGCTGCACAATAGTCACAGCTGCTCAAGGACTCAGTGAAATTGTTTTGAAGCCCCCCTGAGGTTCTCAGCAGCTGTTACTGCTGCTTTGCAACTTTGACCAAAAGATCTTTGGCATCTTTGCCAAATGATTTGCAGTTTTTAACAACCAGTGTACTATGGTATCACTTTCAAAGCATGAACATTTAAATTATTTGATTGATTGATTTTTAATGACATATTCCATGTGATTGACCAATCTTGGGAAGTTTTAGATTTATTATCTAACCACTTTAATTTTTAATAACGATGATTTGATCATGTAGTAATAGCTAGCCAGATGAAGCCATAGAGTTTCATAACTCCTCACACTGCACCAAATCCTTCTAATGGATATCTTACTAAAATATGTTACACATTCATTTAAAAAGTAGTTAGTATTCAGCAAGAGTTCTAGAGACCACACACCATAAAAGACCACATAATATAGAAAAGAAGCTTTTTATAGTTAAAAAGTTGAAGTTGCAGAATAATATTGGAAAAATAGTATCAGAGGCTACCAAATTGATGGTGTGGTTCAAATGATGAAATATTCTTAATATCTAAATTAGTCTACTGTGAAATCCAGTGCAGTACATTAATAAAATTTTAGAGAGCTACTAGACAAGCCCTGCCCTTTTGGCTTATTCATAGATATTTCTTTACCTAAAGCTAAGCAGAGAAACCAAATCACTCCTTCCTTCCTTCCTTCCTTCCTTCCTTCCTTCCTTCCTTCCTAATTTGGAACAATAAAAATAGAATTGATATAATTTGCCAAATGGCATTAGTAATGTTTTTCATGTGAAGAAAATAACCGATATCTCGGTTATCGGATATTGAGCAGTGGAGTAAAAATGGACCCCCAGAAAGTATGAGCCGTGTTAGACTGGCAAGCCCCAAAGACAAGAAAGCAATTGCAAAGTTTCTTGGGGTTTGCCAACTTCTACAGGCAATTCATCCCATCCTTTGCTCGCCTGGCTTTACCATTAACTGAGCTGTTGCGGACTAAACATCTGATCATCAAACCCCGGCCAGGGCTGGCGATAGCATGGAAAGATGAGTGTCAGAGAGCATTTACATATATAAATATCTTGGGGTTAGATTTGTTATTCTATGGATGTGTCCTTATTATTATTAGTTATCTTCATATCCTATCTTTCTTCCAGGAAGTTAAAGCAACATGCATTTTATTCCCCTCCAACCTGAACCCTAACCCTAAACCAACCCAAACCAACCTCAGGGGTAGACTAGATTAACATCTCCATCTTTTTGAGCCTTTTGAAAATTTGATATTCTATACAAGTTTGTAACTATGAGCGTGATCAGATATACAAAAAGGCTGGTGCCAGAAGAAAAATAAATTACCCCAAGTTAATGTTAGTCAGAGCCTAAGAAGTTTTTGCTTGATTTATGTCTGAGAGGTGTTTGGAACAAGGTAGCAGCAGACAGATAATAAGTTAAATATCTCTGGAGATTATTTGCTTTTAACTGTCCCCTCTTGAAATTAATTTTCCAAGAAAGTCAGCTTATGTAGGTGTACAGATAATGTGCTATTAGCTTTTGTAAGAGAATAATCACTCTGGGCATTTATAAAGGGACTTGTGAATCTAGACAACCTGGTATTGACCCAGAGTGAATCTGTTTACCGGGACGAATAGTTAATTAGAACCAATTGTCTGTGCTGTCTCATATGGTTCCCTATTTTACTGAAATCAAGCATTTCAAAAGCACAGTATGCTACTGCAATTATCAAGCTTTCTTTCTAATAATATTCTACATTGATTTAAACCTGGAAGCTTCTTGATAAACAACACATAAAGATGCTTGTGTATAACCCTCAAGATGGACAAGGCAGGCACAGACTGAGAGGGCCAGAGTAATGGTAGTGCTGAATCTGAAAAAGTGGCTTGCTTAAGACTAGCTTAGGTAAAGGTAAAGGTTCCCCTGCACATGTGTGCTAGTCGTTTCTGGCTCTAGGGGTGATGCTCATCTCCATTTCCAAGCCGAAGAGCCAGCGCTGTCCGAAGACATCTCTGTGGTTATGTGGCCAACATGACTCAATGCCGAAGGCGCATAGAGCGCTGTTACCTTCCAACCAAAGTGGTCCCTATTTCTCTACTTGCATTTTTTATGTGCTTTGGAATTGCTAGGTTGGCAGAAGCTGGGACAAGTAACAGGAGCTCACTCAGTTACGCGGCACTAGGGATTTGAACCGCTGAACTGCCGACCTTCTGATCGACAAGCTCATCGTCTTAGCCACTGAGCCATTGCATCCCTCAAGACTAGCTTACCCGTATGCAATTATGGCTGCAATCCTGAGTGCACATTACCTTAGTAAAAAGCGCTATTTAATCCAACAGGGTATCTTACCTTTGAGTAAACATTCATATCATTGCCCTGTAAGATGACATTTTGTACTAACAATTTCCTGACAAAATTGCTCATACGTTTAGCCCCAGTTTTACAGCAGCTCTTAATCAAGGAATCAATCCAACCAACCAATGGATGTCTTTGTTTTATTGCTATAATTCATTTCCCAGATGTTTACAAAAAGATGATTTTGTTCCTGCCACATCCTGCTATTTTTGCAGCCAGTAACCTTCTAGGAAGTGACTACTGGATTTTCATACACAAACATACTTTACCCTTTCAACAAAAGCATGAAAAATATGAAAAAGTAGCAGAAGACAAACACAAGGAATTACTGATTTTTATGAAGCACATTATAATGACTAGCACCACAACAACTGCTTCACTCTCTTAAATATATAGGAATACACATAGTTTTGATGCCTGTCAAAGAGAGAAATAAAATACAAAAAAAAAGCAGCTTTCTAAATTAAGATAACTTAAAAATGCAAGGAATGAAAAAAAATTGATATTTGTATTCAAGATTCTGATTATTTTTTTTAAAGAACTATTTTAATGGCAACAATGGAAACTTCTTTAACTTTCTCCCAGCTCCAGACCATGTTTAATCTTGAACGAACTGTGCTCTTAAACTTAACCATTTTTCACAAGTTTTATATCCTAAAGATAAATCTTTTTATAAGTTTGCTCTCCCCACAAAATAGCTTAAACCAACTATTAGCCATACATATATATAGCGTATGAGAAAAAATGAATTTCCAGAATGAGAATTTTTTATTGTGAAAATATGAATTATAATTTGCAAAGTATTGACCTGAGAAAATTTGGTTAACAATCTGTTGTTGAAAGGGAAATTATTATCTTCTCTCTGATTTGCTGACACAATACCTTTACCCAATTCTGACAGGCAAGGTATATTGCTGCTGTTGTTTGTTGTCAATAGGACTCTTTCCTGTCTAGGGAATATCCTCAGGAACATGTCTCTCTCCTTTAAATCTGTGCTAAAACTGTAAACCATAGAAAGAGATGAATCTGAACAAGCAGAAATCAGAATCATATGTTTTCTGAGAAAAGAGTCACAGTCTCATTTAGACAGAGGTATGTTTTGGGGTAATAAGAGAACAATATATACTATCCCATAGTACTTTACAGCACTCTCTGGGTGGTTTACAATATCAGCATATTGGGTCCTAATTTTACGGACCTTGGAAGGATGGAAGGATGATTCAACCTCAAGCCCCATCAGGTTTCAAACTACAGGCTGTGGGCAGGATTAGCCTGCAATACTGCATTCTACCACTGTGCTATCAGGGCTCCTTATTTTTTAAACTTACATTGGATCAGCTGTACATATAATTTCAATCTAATGTATTCACTCTAGGTGCTGGGCATGGAGTTGCTTTCTTCAAAAAAGAAAAGAATGTAGCAAGTTATACAGGTATGGTTACAATGCCATTAGTTCTTCTTTCCAAAATTCTCAGAAAAGTGGATTTACCACAGCTTAGCATACATTTTTGATAACCTTTGCAAATAATTGATGTTTTGTAACCATTTATATATTCAAATTTATTTTAATTAATAGTAGGTTTACTGGTGACTTTTTAATAAGAGAGAAGTAGTGGTCTATTGGTTATGTTAATTTATGGATCAATAGATTAAATTTTGTATCACTGTTAACTGTGCGGATGCAACAGCAGTTATGACAAATCTTTTAAAATCGGGTTTTAAAATAGCATGATTACACTAATATAATACACTAATATGTTAAAACTCTTATGTAAGAACACCATATTGAAGTGCGTATTAAGATACTTAAATCTTAATATGCCCTTCAATATGGTGTTCTTACATAAGAGTCCTCTTTCAAAAGAGCAGGCAGAAAATCAATTTAGTGTTAATTAATAAATGGATTTTAAGAATAGGATAATTGTAATGCAAATGTTCTGAGCTTTTACTTTAGACCCATTAAAGAAGACTATAGCAGAGGTACACATAGGAAAGATAAA
The DNA here is from genome assembly GCA_032467955.1 of Pseudoxenodon macrops. NCBI lineage: Eukaryota > Metazoa > Chordata > Lepidosauria > Squamata > Pseudoxenodontidae > Pseudoxenodon > Pseudoxenodon macrops. The sequence continues at coordinate 505,706 of JANHFT010006522.1, forward strand.
TCCTCTGGTATATAGCTGCAGTTATATTTGTAGTCTACAATGGATCAGCTACATTTATGTAATGCTAAGATCTAATTAGCTGAAGAGGAATAAGTCTCTCTGAAAGAGGCAATGACCCTATGTAGTTTTCTTGTGCAGCTTTTGGCAATTCCTTGTATTTCTGCCAAGTCACATAACCTCATCCTACTATATGTGATACAATAGAATAGCAATAGCACTTAGACTTACATACCGCTTTACAGCCCTCTCTAAGTGGTTTACAGAGTTGGGGGCATATTGCCCCCAACAATCTGGGTCCTCATTTTACTGACCTTGGAAGGATGAAAGGCTGAATCAACCTTGAGCCTACTGAGATTCAATCCTAGTTATATTTTATATGATATCATCTAAGCAGAGTTTCCCAATCTTTTCAATTTTGTGGACAGATGATGGGGGGGGGAAGAGGAGAGGGTTCCATGCACGGCGGGTAACTGCATGCGCAGGCATCTCTATTTGCATGAGCGGCGGGCACACATGCCTTCTGCTTGTGCAAATGGAGCACGTGCATGGCCCGGTTTCTAAAGCTTCAAGGTCCAGTAGTGGGCTGTGGCTGGGGGTTGGGGAGCCCTGATCTAAGGTATTTACTATGCACAATTTAGGAAAAGACAATAAACCAAAATAAAGTATTATTATTAATATATTAATATTAAGCAAGCATTCACTATCTCTGGCACGCTTTTTTCTTTCAAAATTTCAAAAACGACTTGCTTGATGTTTACATAAAACTAGCTAAGCACTAAGCAAATGATTAGATTATGAACGTGGTTTGTCAGGTAAAATTCCAATCCATAACCTTATTGGTCTACAATATAAGTTTGCCAAAAGGATGTAATATATCACATTTTTACATTTTTAGTGAGGCACACCTCAACCCTTTCTTACAAGTTTTCACTTAAGTGAAGAGTCCCCTGAATTGCATGATTTGAATGTTTCCTCTTAATGAAAGAAATGGTACTTGGAACAAATTATAACACTATATCTCAAGCAGAAAAACAAAAATAGGGAGTAACTTTATGGATGCATCATATAATTTTATTTCTCAATTCAGTGCATTTTAGAGAGATCTGACATTAAAAAGATATTTGTATTTAGGGCCAAAAAAATTTTTTTTTTAAAAAACACACGAAGAAACCTCTTAATAAAGCTACTCTTGCCATCTGGATGTAATATAGTCCAGTGAAAGGATAACAAAGTTATGGTTTGGTTTTATAATGTTTTCTTTAGTGTTTTATGTGGTATTTCACAACCCATCAGGGCCTCCTCAGTTAGTACATTAGGAAAACATCCATTGCAATATTAAATTCACAAAGTGAAAAAGTACCGTTTTCTGGAAATATGATTATTTTAAAGATACACCCCTATTTAAACAACAAGGAGCTCAATTATCTGGAATCAACTTATCAAATGAACAAATAGGCCTCCTCAAAAGGATAAGAGGAGAGAAGGACTGAGACAGAGAGATAGACAGAGAAACAGACAGACAGACTTTAATATATTCAAAACCATTGCACGGTTTATTCTTAATTTTAACAAGAAATTGTAGGTGTGATCTGAGAACCTGACCTAGATGGGGCCAATTCATTTGTTCATTCAATTTATTTGAATTTGAATTCCTAGATCCATAGAATGGACTGTCCAAATAATACGATTGTTAAAAAAAATAATTTACGGTATATTCCTATTCATGGTTTATTTCAGATGTCTTATTTTTCTTTCCCCCAAGAGTTTGAGATAGTATCCCACCTCCCTTTCTAATCTTTCCTATTATAGCAAGCAGGGAAGTAGCTAAACAGCTTGGGCCAAGAGAAAGTCCAAAATCACCCAGTACACAGATACCCAGTAGCCATTCATGACCAGATGTAGATTTCAGAGGACATGTGGATTTATGAGATGGCTGTTATTATTAACATAGCTCTATTACTCTCTTTTCCTGTTTTAGTTCTCCTTTTATAGTTTTAATGATGTTTTAATAGTTACTACATAATGTTTTAAGGTAATGGGGAAAATAAGAAGAAGAAGGAACATTCGATATGTTCTCCAGCTTGAATTGTTTATTTAAAAAAATAATAAAGGGGGAATAAATTAAATAAACAAATAAATGATTGTTTTATTTATTTACTGCTTTACTGGATTGTTGTATGTCACCCAGAGTCACCTTCTGTGAGATGGGTGACCATATAAATTTGATAAACAAACAAGTTTAGGAGCAGAAACCATACTACTATTCGGTCCTTGGTTTCGCAACTAATAATAAAAGAGCACCACCCACTGAGAGCTAAAGAAAGAGCATCCTGAGGAAGAAATTGTTTGTTGTGCTTCAGTCACAAGTTTCAGTGTTATTTTTTTTCACTGGCAAAATGCGTTTTGAGCATAATCCAATTGACACCTCTGTGGATGCTTCTTTTTCTTTTTGTCTGAAGAACTGAGATATTGAACAATTTTCTTTTCTCTTGCACCTGTTCTAGTAGAGAGCCCTCTACAGCAGATTTTTGAGAACATGGAAGAGCACACAAAATTGGACCGTAACAGGTTGTTTCAGGCAAAAGTAGAATAAGCTTACCTACCATGAATGCCAATGTTCTTCAGATGCTGCTGAATTATAATTCTCAGCAGTTCCCATCTGTACAACTAACAATGAGTTGTGCTGGTAATTTCTTTAATGGGGATGGGGAAGGTTAGTCATTTATGGTCCACATTGTTACTTTTAAAAAAAAGTCATTCTTCCCAGAACCTCAGGATGGAATATGAGATTCTACATACAGTAATCTCTTGACAAAAAGCTATGTGAGCTAACGTATGCCAAACCCCCCGAGGAGTCCATGACCACAGGTTGAGAACCACTGATCTACCTCATTTCCTTGGCTACAATTCAAAAGCAATTTGCCATTATCTTCTTCTCCCAACATTGTAGCTTGCAAAGCTGGTATTCGCTGAAGCCTCCCATTCAAGAACTATCTGGACCTACAACTGCTTAGCTTGTCTTGTCAAATAAGGTTAGTCGGGTGTTGCCACCCCCTGAGTCTCTTGGAAGACAGTGTCTCAAACTATTATTATTATTATTATTATTATTATTATTATTATTATTATTATTATTATTATTATTATTATTATTATTATT
>JANHFT010006522.1:553693-565785 GCA_032467955.1 Pseudoxenodon macrops
AAACCGAGTCTCCAGCACTGCGCATGCATCGCCATCCTGTTTTCGGCCTGTCCCCCCCCCCCGGATTTTTTCTTCTTCTGCACATGCGCAGAAGCCGGATTTCCAGCACTGTGCTTGCATCACCATCTTATCTAGCCACAAACAGGTTCACTGCTAGCCCCCTCCCATGATCAGTGAGTTCTGGAAAGTAAGGGGATTTACCCAGAGCAAAGGACCTTCTGTTAAAAAAGGGAGAGAGTGTGTGGGGAAGTGATGGATTGAATAAAAGGAAAATGAGAGGTTCACTCCTGGCAGGCAGCTTGGCAGTCGCTGAGCAAAGCCCAATCCAAGGAGGTGCCCTTACTTTGCCAGGGGAAGACAGAGAACTCCCAGACCCCCGGTGGTCTGAAAACAAAAGGCAGGAGGCAGCAGGTAAGCTGCAGGAGTGTGACCACAGATGACAGATAAGCCACAGACAGCAGGAATAGCCAGAGGTGGCAAGTATAGCCATGAGTCATGGCGAAGCTGTGTGCAGCCAAGTTGGAGGAACAGGAAAAGCCCGGAAAGGTCAATTGAACCCTACATTTGCATGGGAATATGAGAAGCTATAGCTTGGAACCCCACTAGGAGATTTGCTCAAGGCATAGGACATAAGACTAGTACCCGTCCTAACTAGTATGAAGAGAAATTGAAGGGAGATATGTAAAGAATAGGCTTTACTCAGGGACAAAACAGGAAAACCAATTTGGCTAAATAAAGGTACCATATTTTTTGGAGTATAAGATGCACCTTTTTACCCTCAAAAAGAGGGCCAAAATCTGGGTGCGTCTTATACTCTGAATGTAGCCCCCCGTGCACCACATTTTTGGGTAGTTCCAGGCGTCAGGATCCTCGCTCCGCATCCGAGACGCAGCACTTCAGTCCTCCTGGATGCTGCCATCTCTTAAAATGGTGCCGGGCTTCCCGGCAAGCCCCTGGCGCCTTTGCTGCCTCAGCCAGCCTGATTCTGCAAGTGGCCCAGGGAAACGCAGAGGTCGGGACTCTGTTGGTGAAGGTGGCTGCGCAGGGGGTGTAAGGCAAGGCGCTGCCACCCAAAAACACTGTTGCCGCGATCTCTGCTGCCTGGAGCCACCCGAAAACGTGGTGCTCTTTTTTTTGCCTCCACACGTTTTTTGAATCGGGGAGGCAGCGGAGATCTCCAGGCAGCAGAGATTGCCGGGGAGGAAATTGTTTTCAGGTGGCAGCGCTGGCCGCATGCCCCATTTTTGGAATCGGGGAGGGGATCACAGTGCTGCCGCCCAAAAACGCTTTCCTTCCCGAATCCAAAAACGGAGCATGCAGCCAGCAATATGCATCAAGGAACCAGAGAGGAAAACATTTCCCTGGTGGTAACGGCGGCTGCATGCTCCATTTTTGGATTTAGGAAGGAAAGCATATACAGGCTGTAGCACTGCAATCCCCTCTCCAAATCCAAAAATGATCCCCTCTGGCAAAAGTGGGGCCCACCCACGAAAGCTCAGGGAGATTGCCTTTCACCTTCCTTCCCTGGGTGGGAGCTCTCTGGTGGGTCTCCTCCACAGGGTTAGGGCAATGGGATGGCAGAGGCTTCCCCCTTGCTGAACAGCCACGAAGGGACCCTGCCACTGCCTTTCAGTCTCCCGGCGTCCTTCCTCTTCTGCAGTTAAAACCCTCTGGCAGTTAAACCTCATGGTGGAGAGGTGCCGGGTGCTGTGGTGAGGATTCCAAAGCCGTCTGCAACCCCCTCAAATCAGTGGTCAAGGGGTGAGTGGCTCTCACTGGCCACACACACCATTTTTGGATTCAGAGAGGGGATCGCAGCGCTGCAGCCTCTATATTCTTTCCTCCCCGAATCCAAAAACGGAGCATGCAGCCACCATTGCCACCTGAGAATGTTTTACTCTCTGGTTCCCTGATGCATATTGCTGGCTGCATGCTCTGTTTTTGGAATCAGGAAGGAAAGCATTTTTGGGCAGTAGCGTTGTGATCCCCTCCCCGATTCCAAAAATGGGGCGTGCAGCCAGCGCTGCCACCTGAAAACAATTTCCTCCCCGGCAATCTCTGCTGCCTAGAGATCTCCGCTGCCTCCCCGATTCCAAAAACGTGTGGGGGCAAAAAAAAGAGCATCCTGTTTTCAGGTGGCTCCAGGCAGCAGAGATCGCAGCAACAATGGTTTTGGATAGCAGCGCCTTGCCTTACACCCCCTGCGCAGTCACCTTCGCCAACGGAGTCCCAACCTCCACGCTTCCCTGGGCCACTTGTGGAATCAGGCTGACTGAGGCAGCAAAGGTGCATGGGGCTTGCCGGTAAGCCCGGCACCGTTTTAAGAGGCGGCAGAGTCCAGGAAGACTTAAGTGCTGCATCTTGGGAGTGAAGCACAGGGCTACATTTGGAGTATAAGACGCACCCAGATTTTGACCCTCTTTTTGAGGGTAAAAAGGTGCGTCTTTTACTCCGGAAAATACGGTAACTACACAGTTGTACCTGCGAAACAGTAATTTGATACTTTCTCTTTTCATTTCTTTCCATTACCAGTCAATAGAAATTGTGATTTTTCCTTTTCCTCTCACCAGCCCCTTAACCTTCCTTCCCTGTAAAGCAGTAGAGATTGACAGCCAACAAGGAACAACACGAATCCTCAAACAAGATCTTTGCCAAACGTCTGCTTGGATCCATTGCAATTTTAGCTACTGCAAGCAAATACATACATGTGCACTAAGAAATACTTAATGCAGAAATGAAGTTGCTTCCAAGTGCTTGTTAGCAAAGTTAGAAGGTTAACTTAGCCTTGGAGCTGCTTCCTTCACAAATGAGTATCAATATCTAAGTCAGTTCTTCAGTTCGGGCCTGACATGAACCATCCTTGGCTTCAGAAATATCTTAATTCTTAGACATCGGGGTCTACAAATCCATTCTGCGGCTCCATCTCATGTGTTGCCTCCATTGGCTGATCTTGTTTCAACATATTGACTAGGGATTCACCTCTACTCGGACTTGCATTTGAGTAGGTCTACCTCAGCATGGTTTGCCACTCTTTTTTTAGGAATTTCTGGGCATCTGCCCCAATTGTTTTACTGCGAATGCATTTTCCTGAACAGTTGCTTTACGTCACGGACTGGACAGGTTCTGTTGCAAGCTGTGCTCAAGTTGAAAGAGAAAGCCTTAAGGTTTGCTTTCCACCAGCCGGTAGGCAGGAAATCAACTTTTCATATCTTGCTGATCTCATTCTTCTCCAAATTACTCGGTAAAGTTTGCTGTTCGTTGGATGATGGCTTTAGCAGATAGTAGTTTTTCAGAAGGACATTAGAGGATGTTGGATGACAATTCCTGCATTAGCTGCAGTTCCTAGAAGAACAGCAACAAGTGCAAGAAAGCTACAATCTGTTTCTTGGAATACAGAAGAAGGTCCTGTGGAAACTCTTGTAGAGTGAGGGTAAGGTCCATTTTAGACAAAATGTATGGATCTGAGCAACCATTTCCAGCTTCCTATTGAATAGAAATCACAATTCCAGAGAAAGCCGGTAAAAGACATGTCCAGACTAGTTTGATACCACCTCTGAATTACCTTAACTATGATACAGTCTTAAGTTAAAGTGTATTTAAAAAATTATATAGAGCTACATGTTTGGACATATTGTGTATTTTGGATGTGATACAGATTGGAACCCTGCCTAATGTACTCCTACAGATGCATTGCATAATCAGCAAACGGAGCTTTGGGTCATTGGTTTCGGATGAAGGAACACAAGGCTATTTCTCCTTTGGAGACTTAATCTGGCCCTCGAGTTTCCCAAATTCAGAATAAAAATGAACTGGGTTCCTTCTTACACACGAGCAAGGTAATCAGTGCATGTAACAAATACTGCATCAACCAACAAAACTATTTTAAAGAAAGAGAAGGCAGAACATGCCAGATTTAAATTTACCAGAGATATCAACAAGTATTTACCCTCAAAACGATGCTCTAGAGCACCACGCAGCAGAACAACTATAGTATAGCCTTTATTGTCATTGTACATCATGTATACAACGAAATTGGTTAACTAGACACAAGAACAGTTTTTTCCAGGACGCCATCACTCTGCTAAACAAATAATTCCCTCAACACTGTCAAACTATTCACTGTGTTCACTACAATTAATCTTCTCATTGTTCCTATCACCCATCTCCTCCCACTTATGATTGTATGACTGAGAGCATATGCACCAAAGACAAATTCCTTGTGTGTCCAATCACACTTGACCAATAAAGAATTCTATCTATCTGTCTGTCTGTCTGTCTGTCTGACCCTATAATGTTCAATAGAGGAATTTGTAGGATCAGGACTTGACAATTAATGGACCAGGATATTTTAAACATACACATACTTTTCTTAACTGATGCGTGTGTCTATGTGGGCAAGGATGATATTATGTCACCTTGACATCATTATCCCAATGAAGCAAGTTATGTAGCTATACAAATTACATAAAATCCAGGAGTAGTATGATGTAATTACAGCACATTGACACCTACAGTATGTTGATATTCAAAATGTATGTGCTTTTCCTGATGTGAAGCATGGGCAAATATTCACAAGAAAACTCAGCATGCATAATTCAGGCACTGTTCTGAAAGAAAATAGTATGTTTGGCTGCAAGTTAGTAAGAGGCCAAAGAACACTCCACAGATTCCAGAAAACTGTCACATATAAAATAAATTGCAACATCATCTTTGGAGACATATTTTTAAATTTCTGGAAGTCATATGGTTTCCATTTTTTTTAAAGAAAACCAGTGTTGACATTTATTGTTTAATTGACAGTTGTTAATTAATATTTTTTCATTGTGAGCTATTCAGTGTTTTTAATTGATTAATAAAATTTATTCTCATACTTCCATGCTGAAGTAAGAGGGGCTTTGATGGCAATGTCTTTATTTTAACTTTTTTTAATATTAATCTTAGCATGGCTTTGGCATTCTATTTTCAATTCCATAAAGAAATATACTAATTGTAGGCTGGAGGAAAGGAGAGGAAATTTACATGACATAATAATGCAAACCCCACAACTTGTATAATTGCAATTCTGACGCCACTGTACATATCACCCTTGTTTCTTCATCTTCCTCGTGGAGATCTATGAATTTATCATCTTGAATTTTCATTGGGATGACTACTACACTTAATGAATAAGAATTCTTTTCCAAAGAATATTTAAAATATTCTCATTAATTTTGGAAACAAGGGCTACTGAGAGGTTTTTTTAGATAACTGGGCAAGATTCAGAGTTGCAGATCATCCAGTCCTAGCCCAAAACAAAGATATTTTCAAAAATAAATCGAATTGAAAAGTTTTAATGTTGAACAAAGCAACTCTGTATGCTAAATAAAGCCTACTGGAGTAAGGCAATGTATTGATTTTCTAGTAAAAGCTATCAAATCCTATAAATGCTTGATCCAGGACAGAAAGAGAAACATATAATTCATAAAATCCCAGTGAAGTAGCAATTGACCATTATAGATCTGTGCAAATTATTTCAGTATAGTGAAAAAACAGATTAATCTAGAGTGAAAGGATACTTCCTATTCCCAATGAAAAATAGATTCTATTTCAAAGCATTCAGGAATAGAGTGCATCTGACCCAGAGAAAAGACATAGAAAAAAGACGTAAGAGCTATGGTGATTAGAATGCAGTGCTGCAGGCTACTTCTGCTGACTGCCGGCTGCCTGCAATTTGGCAGTTCGAATCTCACCAGGCTCAAGCCTTCTATCCTTCCGAGGTGGGTAAAATGAAGAGCCAGATTATTGGGGGCAATATGCTAACTCTGTAAACCACTTAGAGAGGACTGTAAAGCACTGTGAAGTGGTATATACTGTAAGTCTAAGTGCTATTGCTATATTGTGATTCAACCTGCTGTTGAATACCTGTGCCTAAGCATTGGGTTATCAGGTATAGTGTCTCGCATGTTAGCAGCTACTCCTGTCTTATATCTGACTGCCATGGAGATTTCAAGGGTGTAGAAGAACAGGGGCTAGCAATGCCTGAGGATATGCCCACCCCTCCAGCTACTGGTCCACACAGAATGGGAACCCTGAACACCTACAGAAAACAAGAAAAGGAGTAATGGACAAAAGTCAGCAGTTGAGACCCCAAGTTCCTCAAGCTGGATCCATAGTAGGAATTTGACAATTTGTCAAATTTATACCACAATGCAGCAGAATATAGTTAACAGCCAACAGGGTGTGTAGAAGAAATGAGTGACAGGGATAATACAATTAATAAATGGCATGTAACATTCAGCAGAATTAAAATGGAAAAATAAACCTACGGTAGTATGGAATCAAACCAAGGGCCTTGTATTAACTTTCCAAAAAGGGCATCTTTCTGAACAATACATGAAATATTAGAGGCTTGTTAAGATGACAAAAACAGCCATTTTCAATTCCTATTTATTTTGCTCGGTAAATATACAGTAAAAATGTGCGTGCGTGTGTGCGTGCGTACACACGTACTCTAGTGGTTCTAGTACCACTCCATATCTCAGAGTTCAAACAATTGTTTACCAGCCTTCCAGCCCAATTCACCATTATATTTTTACTCTCCTGAAGGTACACTCTAAATTGGTGACAACACTAAGTTTGTCATGGTAATGTTGAACATCAAGTCAAATTTGCTTGGCTAAACCAAAAGCCAGTCAGATGTTATTATCAGGTTCCTGGTTGTTAACATTAACAGAGGGATAGAATCAAGATCATGTGAAGTGTTAATGCCACTTTATAATGCCTTAGTAAGATCACACTTGGAATATTGCATCTAGTTTTGGTTGTCGTGATATAAAATAGAGTTGAGACTCTAGAAAGAGTGCAGAGAACAGTAACAAACATGATTAGGGGACTGGAGGCTAAAACATATGAAAAACGGTTGCTGGAACTGGCTATGTCTAGTTTAATGAAAAGAAGGACTAGGGGGGACATGATAGCAGTGTTCCAATATCTCAGGGGCTGCCATAAAGAAGAGAGAGTTCTCCAAAGCACCTGAGGGCAGGACAAGAAGCAATGGATGGAAACTAATCAAGGAGAGAAGCAAACTAGACCTAAGGAGAAATTTCTTGACAATTAGTGCAATTTATCAGTGGAACAACTTGCCTCTAGAAGTTGTGGGTGCTCCAACACTGAAGGTTTTTAAGAAGAGATTAGACAACCTTTTGTCTGAAATGGCATAGTGTTTGCTGCTTGAGCAGGGGGTTGGGCTAGAAGACCTCTAAGGTCCCTACCAATTCTGTTATTCTGTTATCAGGAGATGAAATACTGAAGTTAAAATAGAACAACTAGAACTCAGCCACAGAACTTGGGCAACCTTTCCACTCCTTCCTGCTATGCAATGGTCATCTGTATTTCAGCCCTGAACAGGAAGCTCTGCTGAAATGAAAAACGAGCAATAATAAAATATGAATTCACACTATTCTATAAGAAACAACATTGGGCTTGCACTTTGGAACAGGGAAAATTGCAAACTGTGGAAAGGCATCAAAAAGTTTGTGTAAAAAAAAAGTGATCCAATCTGAAGGGCAGTTGTATGCTCTGACAATCTTCAAATAAAAAAGGTTCTCTGTTAACAGCAATAGCAATAGAACTTAGACTTATGGTATATACTGCTTTATAATGCTTTACAGCCCTCTCTAAACGGTTTACAGAGTCAGCCTATTGCCCCCAACAATCTGGGTCCTCATTTTACCCACCTCGGAAGGATGAAAGGCTGAGTCAGCCTTGAGCCTGGTGAGATTTGAACTGCCAAATTTCAGGCAGCCGGCAGTCAGCAGAAGTAGTCTACAGTCATGCACTCTAACCACCGCGCCACTGCGTCTCATATAATTGTAATACCATGCTAGGACTTCTTTGACATACAGATAGCAAGGCATGATTCTTTGAAATTTCCTCTTTCCATGCTCTTCATGTGGTTCATTGTTTTTCCTAGTTTTGCAAGAGCTGTCCTGCGTTGAAAACAACGTACCAAACATCCATGAGTTTCTTTTTCTCTTCTTCTTTTTCTTTTCCAACTAGAAGATACTTTAGGAGGTGAAAATTCAGAAGGGAGAAGCACTAGAAGCAGCATCTACTTCTCTACACCAACTAGCTTGAAGCAAACTAAGTCACAGTTTGCTTCATCCACTGCTGTTTACACAGACATTCTCAGTGTTTTCCTCTGGAGGTGGAATTTGTGCTTTAGCATGAATGTTGGGCAACTGTTGAGGTAACTTCTGTTGAAATAATTTTTATCTAAATCCTTTCTCCAAAGAAACATCTTGTGTATTATCTTACATACGTATGTAGGGAATTTTCTAAAACATGAGGGCAATCTATGGCCAATTGGCCATCCCCAGAGGATTCACTCAAAACATGCTGAGAACAAAAAAACAAAAAGAAAAATAGAGCATGGTGATAGAAAAATAGAGCTGTTAAAATGAGAAATTGTTCCTTCCTTAATGATATTCATTGGTCTTTTAATAGGTAGAACACAGAGAAATAACTCAGCAATCTTCATGGTAAAGATAAAGTTCCTCTTGCACATATGTGCTAGTCGTTCCTGACTCTAGGGGGTGGTGTTCATTTCTGTTACAAAGCCAAAGAGCCAGTGCTATCCGAAGAGGTCTCCATGGTCATGTGGCTGGTATGACTAAACACCAGAGGCACACGGAAGGCTATTATTACCTTCCCACCAAAGGTGGTCCCTATTTTTCTACTTGCATTTTTTACGTGCTTTCGAACTGCTAGGTTGGGAGAAGCTGAGACAAGTAACAGGAGCTCACCCTGTTACGCGGCACTAGGGATTTGAACCGATGAACTGCCGACCTTTCAATCAACAAGCTGAGCGTCTTAGCCACTGAGCCACCGCTCCCTACATCTTTATCTTTATGTTAAAAATGGGTAAAACGTACCGCGCTAATAAAAAGAGGATGGAAGGAAATAATTGTGAGAAAACAGTTGGAGACCTTGAGTATCCTCTAGAGAAGAAAAGGCTGGGAAGATAGCTTCTGAAAGACTCTCATATAGAAGAACATGGAGCAGGATTATTTGAAGTTGTTCCAGAACATGCTACAAGAAACAATTGGCTTAAATGACAAAAAAAGCAAGTTTTGGTTGGACATCAAGTAATATTTCCTAAATGTAAGAACAGTAGAACAGACTGACTTGGGAGGGGGTTGATTCACCTTTGCAGGATGTGTTCAGCCATCTGGATGACCATCTGTTGAGGATGCTGTAATGTTGAATTCCTGCACTTGGCAGGGGTTCTAGGCATCCTCCAAGATCCCATCCTGACCATAAATTTTTTGATTCTATGAAATCAGAATCTTTCAAAACTGGGGGAAAAACCAGAACTTTATCGCCTTAACTAGCATAAAATAAGGTATGTTCATGTTTACGTGTTTACTGTATGATTATACAATTATTTTTGTAGATATTCTTGATTCTTTTAAAATGGTATTGCATATAGTAGTATGAAATATAAAATGAAGCTACTTTAAAAAGTTACAGCGGCATTTTACAGTAGTTGTTGGTCTCCTCTAAAAGTTAAATATCTTCTTGAATTGGGGCCATAAGTCCTTTAATCCTCTATTAATCCTTTAATAGAGGATATTAAAACATAAAACTTTAAACAGGTCAAAAATGCAAAAACCTTACCTGTTTTTATTTATTCCTGATTAATATTATTTTTACTGGTTTTAATCAAATTTAAAGAAGCCACATTTGGGGAATTATGGGACTTTACACTTTATTTGTTTGTTGATTTACTTATTTAAGCAATTTATATAATTGCGCATCTCATAATAGTGACTCTGGGCAGTGCACCAAAGATTAAAAATATGAAACATAGTACAAAAAAAACCCAAAACCTTACATTCATCATCCTCATTATCAACATCCTGGTCCAAGTGATTGAGAAAACATTCAGGTTTTCAATGCCTTGCAACAGGCCAGGAGAACCAGAGCCATTATGATCTCCATGACATAACACTTACTAATGAAAGTAGTAAACCCTGCCAGTTTGGGTGAGATGAACAGAAATGCTTGGAGACAAATGAGCCTCCAAGTAACTTGGCCCCAAGCCACATAGATGACCAGAAGCACTTGCACCCAGAAGCCAACTGGAAGCCATTTCAATTCACAGAGCAGATGTATCATATAAGTATATCATGAATTGTCCAAGACTCCCTGCGTTGTTGCGTTTGGAGTTCAAATGTTGTTCAAGGGCAGCTCCATGTAGTCCATGTTATATTAATCCATCCAGGAGCAGAGGTGGTTTCCTACCGATTCGGACCGGTTCTATAGAGAACGTAGTAAGCCGCTGGTGACATCATGGAACCAGTTCTGGTCCATGGACACCGCCATCTTTTTTTGGGAATTTATTTTTGGGGAAAAAAATCTTTTTTTGTATTTTTTGCGGTTTTTTCTTCTTCTGCGCATGCGCAGAAGCCGAGTTTCCAGCACCGTGTGTGCATCACCATCTTGTTTTTGGCCTTTTTTTTGGGAATTTTTTGGTATTGCGTATGTGCACGTGTGCGAAGCGCGCACACGCCCATAAGGCGCAGCCACGCAGCGTGGGAGGAACTGGCAGCGAGGTAAGTTAGAACCCACCAGGAGGTAACTAAAGCAGGAATAGGGCTCCTTGGTTGAGGAATGGGTGCAACCGGCACACAAGATGGACCTGTGAAAGGTCCTCCTAGTTATGGCTGCTTGATCTTTGAGCAGCACCTCTGAGTCCACAAGGATTGTCAAGTTGCTCACCAACTCTAGCTGGGGGAGTGCTAAGCCATTCAAAGATAAAGCTGGAAAATCATGGGTCTGAGGGCCTTCAAAACCCACCGCCACTTGATCTTACCAGGGTTGAGCTGAAGCTTTCCTCCTCCAGACCTTCACAGTTTTCAGATGCTAGGATAGAACCTTGAAAATATCACTTGGTTGGCCCAGCGCAGAGATGTATAATTGGGCATCATCAGCATATTTATTATACCACACCCCGTGTTGATAGATGATCTGTCCCAACAACCTCATACAGATGTTTTTTTTAAAGTTGGGAGAGAAGTTGGCAAAACGGGCCTCAAGTTTGATCTCTCTCTCCACCAAGCAATGCTGACTGGAATCAGTCTTAAAGGAAGGAGGAGAACCACTAATAACACTGTGCCTCTTGGTCTCAATCCCATGCTGTCTCAGAGTTACAGGATACCCCCGTCTGAAACCCAAGTGAACATTAAAGAATTGATCCCTTCTTTAATTATTTCTTAAGGGCAACTTAACTGAGTTGTAGTGGTTTGATTGTTCAACACACATTTGTATTTAAGTTAAAAGTGTGACTGAAACAAAATGAAGAAGTACCTGCTTTTCTCAGCGACATCTATTGTCTAGAATGTACAATGGAGATTGACACAAATTTCTAACCACTTTTAGAATCTTTTTAAGGACAGAATTCATTTTTGATGCTTGTGTGTGTGTTGTGTTTGTATGAATAAACTGGCTTCCCTGTAAATCTGAAAACCAAAACTCTTTCCCTAGTAACAAAATGTGCTACTTTGATGCTTCTAGTAATTTCCATAGATTTGCTGAAATCATTCAAACTGTTAGAGACAGAGCAGATGCCAGAAAAGGATACTTTGAAATAACATAATTATGCTTACATGCATATATTTTGATGCCCATGAAAGAGTGCTGGTGGTTAGACCTCCTGAACATTTAAAAAAAAATTATTATCAGCCTCCCACCCACAGTGTTGCAGTGGGACACCCGCTCCCTGTTTCCATATTCTACTCTTGGAAAACCGTTTGCTTGGACCACTTCAAGAGAAAAAAACAACCAAAGCAATTTGAAAAGTTGAACTAGGGAATCCTGATGGCTCAGCAATATTTCCTTCCAATGTTACACTATAGATACATCAGAATCTGTACAACTTCCAAATCTGTGCTGATAGTCTCCAATTTAGATTTAATCTCTCTGCATCACTTATGAATTTAACTTCTATTACCACCTTAGGTTGTCCCAAACAACTAGAATAGAATAGAATAGAATTCTTTATTGGCCAAGTGTGATTGGACACACAAGAAATTTGTCTTTGGTGCATGTGC
>JANHFT010006522.1:565885-576391 GCA_032467955.1 Pseudoxenodon macrops
ATGTGCTCTCAGTGTACATAAAAAGACAAGATACATTTGTCAAGAATGATAAGGTGCAACACGTAATGATACTCATACATCTACTGGTACCTTTTCGGATGGCCCAGACATTCTACATTTTAACAGAGTTCTTTTAAAAACACAACCAAACCTTGCTTTAAGTAATGTACACAAAAAAGCCATTTTCTTTCTTTCTTTCTAACAACCTTGTATGCAGACTGTACTCACTCAAGAGTAAGAAACACAGCTATGAATTCCTCTATGTTGGGTCTGAGGTTTGAGAAACCAAAACCAGAAATGAACAAGCCATTGATTTATTAGCATAAATTTCAAGTTGCTGTAGCAATAAACAAAGTACTGTAGGTTATAACCAGACTAGGACAGTTCTATATGTTATACGATCAGAAATCCATTCATTCTGTTTCTGCCTGACAGAACGATTTAAAGAAAAACGTGCCAAATCATAGATCTTCATATTGTGCCTATGAACACATTCTGAATGCATATTTCACTATGCTACACAGTTGTTACCTGCAGGTATTTTGGATGCACATCCATCGGTATTGATGGGGATGGGTGGAGAGATCACACCTGCAGTCCCTACATGAGATCATCCACCAGTTCAGGGTGCGGTATCATCAACCTTTCTCTAGCAGTGTGCACCCAGTTGAGATTTGAAAGATAAGACTAGTGCAGTACATATATTTAACTTTCCTGAACAGCATATCAGGCCTACTCTAAGAAGCACACTTTTGCACGTTATATCAGAGGTGGGTTCCTACTGGTTCTAACCGGTTCTTTAAATCCTGAGGATTGTTCCATACAGTGGTTAAATCTGGGTGCCTCATTCATAATCTGAATCACTCATTTATTCCACTGGTACCTACTGCTTTGCCAAGTGTCAGGACAGTGGTCAAGTGCCAGGCAATTGATTCTTTTGGATCCAGAGACAATAAGCACACCAGTAAGTAAACAGATTTTAAGCTTTATTATTAACTCTAGCAAGAGGTGTGTTCCTACTGGTTCTAACCAGTTCTTTGGAACCGGTAGTAACTCGGCGATGACGTCACGGAGCCAGTTCCTTTGGTGTCTCCGTGAACGCTGTCATTTTGGATTTTGCATGTGCAGAACCTATTTTTTGATTGCTGTGCGTGCATGCTTGAGGCGCAACCCTGACCGAACCGGTAGCAAAAAGAACCAGAACCCACCCCTGCGTTATATGCAATACGCAGCTGTACCGATCCAGCACTCTTTCATATGTTATATACAATACGCAACTCCAATAAAGTTAAAAACTGGAAGAAACACTTAAAATGAAAAGGACGGCTTTTTTTCCTGTTTTGCATAGCTAGAGAACTTTGATATTAATTTCTTTTCTGTAATCTTTTTTTTTTTTTTGATTGGGGAAAGACACACTATAAATGGGAAGATCAAAAAATGTCTTTATCCAACGACTGCTCATTTTTTGGACTGATTTCTTAAAGGCAATTCCTGTTCAAGGCTGTAGTCTAAACTCTGCAATTGCAGCGCCAAACAGTTCTTGTCTTTGAAAATATTCATAGTATTCCACTAAGATTAAGAGATCCCTTTGATTTATAGGCTATCGCTTAATGGGAGGTAAATACATCCAGATGTAGATGAATGCAATTCATAAACTGGTATTGCCCACAACATTCCCAGAAAAGAATTATGAGCCACGTTCAAACAGACCTACAGTATAAAACCTCTGAAAATGTTTTCCCCTATTAGAGGTTAGACTAGAACTTTAAAACATTTGCTATTTTTACAGTGAGTTAAGGAAGATTACAGCAGATAGATCATAGAGGTAATCCTTGTTTTTAAGTACCATAATTGGGACAAGCAACTGTTGCTATGTGACACAATTGTTAAGTGAAACATAACTGCAATGGGCTTAGAACCTCATTTCCAACACAGATGTAAAGCAAATCACCTGCGGATGTTAAGTGAGACATCACATAACCATGAGTTGTGATTTTACTACCGGCTTTTCCATCGTGGGAATCTGTGAAGTGGGACACTGTGACAGCCATAAATTGGTTGTGAAGCACCCAAATGTCAATCATGTGACTGTGGGGACACTGCAACTTGTCTTAAAGTTACTTTTTCAGTATTTATTTATTTATTTATTATATATAAGATAACAGATAAAAGTATAAACATGATTATGAATACATGAAATGGATATGAATAAAAAGGGACATTAGTACCCTGTTTTCCTGAAAATAAGACCTCCCTGGATAATAAGCCTAATCAGGCTTTTGAGCGCATGCGCTAAAATAAGCTGTCCCCAAAAAATAAGCCCTCCCCAAAACACAGCAGCAGCCATGAGGTGACCAAGCTCACCACCTCCTGCACCTCAAAAATAATAAGACTTCCCTGAAAATAAGGCCAGGCACTTATTTCGTGAGGGCGAAAGAAAATAAGAATCTGTCTTATTTTCGAGGAAACACGGGTATCATATGTTGGAACAATAGCTAAACAGGGCAAATGTTCCGTAAGGACAACCTTTTATTTTATATGTTTCTCTTTCTTTTTATAATGTCTTCATTTGCAAAAAATGACCTATTACTTTATCCTTGATTATGAATGAATTTACTTTCTTTAGCTTGAGTCTTATTTTTGCCTGTTTGCTTCTGGCATGGTATAGGGCAGTGATGGTGAACCTTTTCGGCACCAAGTGCCCAAACCGGAATGTACGTGCATATGTGCATGTCGAAGTGCTGGAAACCTGAAGACCAGTTGACCGGCACGCAGATGCCTGTTTTTTGGCTGTTTTCAGGCCTTTTCTGCCCCGACAAATGGCCTGATAATGGTCCAAAAAGTTGCCTGACAATAGTTTGAAAAATGGCCTGAAACCAGTCCAGAAATGGCCTGGAAATGAACCAAAAAGCCCCCAAAATGGCCTGTTTTTGCCCATTTTTGGGGGCGTTTTCAGGGCATTTTCCAGCACTCCAGCACCCACAAAGACCAGCTGGCAATGACACACATGCCATAGATTCACCATCATGGCCATACACTAAATAAATAGGTTATTGTTGCTGCCATCCAGTAGTTGTTTGGATTTGTGTAGCCGCATATGGTAACTCATTTAAAGATCAAAAATAAACCCAAACGATAAAAGAAAAGTTGAATGCAGTAAGAGCCTATTTGGTGCAGTGGTTTAAGATAAAAGGCTAGAAATCAGGAAATTTAATTCTAACCTTACATTATACAGTACAAGAAACCAGTTTGGTGACATTGGGCTAATCATTCTCTTTCAGCCTTAGGACGAAGCAAATGAGAAAACACTTCCAATATATTGCTAAGAAAATTGCATAAGTTTATTCAAGTCCCCAGAAATTTGAACACACGCAAAAGCAATAGCTGGAAAGTTCATTTCCTTGCCCCTCTTTTACAAACCAACAAACAAAACTCTCTTTCATGCCAACAATATCAGGCTATTTATCTGCCCTTAAAGGAATTAAACAGCATCCTATTCACAGATTCCACACATTCAATCATCATCATGTGGACAGATTTCAACCATATCCCTGTCTCTACCAATCCTACATGGAGAAGCCAAATGTCAGTTTATTTATATTAGGGGCTCTTATCAAGCCGCTGGGTCCAATTCATTGTTTCCCAATGAGTGATGACAACCCTCCTTCCTGTGCACTTATATTTAAAATCTGATGAATGCTTGAGATCATCTCAGACAGCTCTGAGTAGCCAGAAAGGGGAAATAAACAGGACTTGCGATCCTTTATCAATGTGACAAAACTGAGAAAATGTACACTAACTTACTGGTAATGCCTGTATTACCAAAATGCCAAAAATGTTTGCATTGTATCTCAATCTGTCAGTTTTCAATGTGTCAGTACTATTATATACGGTAATCTTTTAATGGGTTGTCAATCCATGTACTCACTAATTGCCTGATTCTAGTTTCGGGCTCTTCTCTTTATCTGACACGAATTGGTTTGACTTTCTCTCTATTCTGCCTGGCCTTCCACATTTAATTTTGTTTGTCTTGGACTCTTAACTCAGATTCTAGCTTTGAATCTGTCTCCAGATGGATTCTGTTGCAGATGGAATCCAGGAACGACCAATTGTGTTGCAATTGGAACCTTTAACTCTCTGCCTACTGAACTGCCTGCAGCACATTGTTAACAGTCTTGGAAGTAAAAGATTCTGGAAGAGATAATCCACATGAATAAATGTACTTCTAAATGAACACCGTGTGTGCATAAGTACTGATAAATTTTGAGATAAAGTGGGATGAGCCTGTTTTAATTTGACTCATCTATAATCCTTAGCCCTTAGTGACCATTTTTAACTCTGCCTCTCAGAAAAAGATAATAATTGATCAAGTGTAATGATAATTATCTGACTTCAGTGATGGGATTCAAAAATTTTTTACTACTACTTCTGTGGGTGTGGCTTGGTGGGCGTGGCAGGGGAAGGATACTGTAAAATCTCAATTTCCTCAGCTGGGACTCAGGAGGCAGAGAATAGATGGGGGCATGTCCAGTCAGAGGTTGTATTTTACTAGTGCTCTGAACTAGTCAAAATTTCCATTACCGATTCTCCAGAACTGGTCAGAACCTGCTGAATACCATCTCTGTCTGACTTGTCTATCTTGAATGACTTTTCAGATCATTGAGAAATGGGGATGATTGGGCTCATGCATTGTATATAATGTACCATATTTGGTTTAGTTTCAGTTTAAGATGAACTTGGCTACTTGGTTTATGATTTAGTGTTATTGTATGAACCCTATTAGGCTGAGTACTTTTGTATGTTAAGCCATATTGAGCATCGTTGGTTATCAAATCCTGAGGATTGTTCCATACAGTGGTTAAATCTGGGTGCCTCATTCATAATCTGAATCACTCATTTATTCCACTGGTACCTACTGCTTTGCAATTGGTTCTTTTGGATCCAGAGACAATAAGCACACCAGTAAGTAAACAGATTTTAAGCTTTATTATTAACTCTAGCAAACAGATTGAAAAGCATAACATATCAAGGAAGATGATATCCAAATCTTTTACAAGCTGTCAGGATCAATAATGACAGCAGAGATGCCCCAAGGGTGACCAGTTTCCACAGGACCCAGTGCTAGGTTCTGTGTAGAAGCACTCAATAAACAACAACCCTAAGGTTTTTATTTAAGCCTGGCACCCTGGCTTCATGGCTTTGCCATGGTCATGAGATTGTAAGATATGACCTAGAATGGGAATCAAAAGTTTGAGACTTTGGCAGTAAGAAAAACTTTGGAACTACATGACTATTCCTCCCCCTTCTCCTTTGTTCATTAAAAAAGAGTAAAAAACTAAGCAGATTACCTTAGAATGAGCTCTAAACTTCTGGACTTTTCTTAATATGAAGAAATCAAAAATAAATGGCTCAAAATAACAATTGTCTTCTGCATTGTCAGTATGCTTACCTTAACAATTGCTTTGTTTGCATTCAGACCAAGATACGAGAGGTTACTCATTCTCTAACTGCCTAACCTCTTCTGCTCTCTGTTGTTGTTTTTCACTGCTCATAGATAAGTACTTTTCCAAAATAATGGTTTTTCCTAAATGATCCTCATAGTTCCAATCCTGATTAAATCACTAGACTCTATTTGGGGTGGGGATAAACCAGCACATGCCAACTGCTTAACCACCACAAAGATGATGGGGGAGTATTCAAATAAGAGAAAGAATGGCAAATCAGTTTTTATCTTATCTTACCCATGGCTTCTTTTAAAAAGCACTATAAAAACAAACCTTGATTTAACATGAAGAGTGAATACAATCACTGAAGACCATTCCTGTTTTCAGTATTTAATTTCTTCCAGCCGTAATTATAGTTACCATAAATAAAACAATTTTCAGAGTTTTTGGAAATGGAAGAGCATATCAGCTTAAGTAAACAACAAAATAGCATAATTGCACAGCTGTGTAATTAATAATAACCCATGAAATCCATCTCTGCCCCCTTTAATTCAGCTTTTTCACTTATATTTAACACACTACTGTTTTTTCAGGGTTTTTTAAATGCAATTTTATGTTTTGGTACTTATACTGTGCATTGTTTGTCTTATTTCAGGGACTCACGTGCCATTTCTGATAGGACAGAATGTAACTGACAGTCTTGTAGGACTGAAGCAATATATCAAAATGCTGGCTATGAGGAAAACAGCCTGAGGCTATGAAATATTGTTTGTTGGCTACACCAGTCTTTCTTCTGGCTACTGGGAAATTTGGTCTCATATTTTTCCTGCTTGTTTAACAACTAAGCATAATATTTTATTCTTCTCTTCCTGTGGGCTAGTGGTTGGACAAATGAATCATTTCTCCCTGTCTTCCATTATCTCTTGCTAGGCCAAACTTAGTAACTTTAAGATATCTGAACTTCAACTCCCAGAATTCCCCAACCAGCTATGTTTAGCAACCTTAAAGTTGCTAAGGCTGAGAATCCCCGTGCTAGATCATGCTACAACGATTGCAAAAGGTGGCATTGACAGTGCAGACACAAGACTAAGAGAGAAATTACTGAGAATTTATACCATTCCTTATATAAAAGCATTTTCCCTGTAGTGAAATAATAATCACATTTCCCAGTTGCATTACCCCACACTCTTATATCAAGACTCATAACTTAGAATACCACAACGAAGCAAATGATTTATTTAGATTATTCAAATAGCATTTTCCTTTACGATGCACAGTGTTTTATTCAAACCATGCAGATCTTGCTTTGCCACTGCGGCTGATTTTCTGAAAATAGTAGCATGCTATAACGTAACAAGCTGCTTGAAAATGCACAAACTGAAAAATAGAATAAAACGGGAGCTTGGGTATGCCACGTAAAAAAATAATTCAAACAGCCTCATTCTTCTCAGAAGTGAGTAGTGAATGTTTAAAATATGAAAGATATTAGCCATTTCCCCCTATGTAGCCTGAATAAACATTTCCTTTCAATATTTGGAAATAATTATTCTAAGGAAAACATGGCTACTTTAACTACCTACCCATCTTTGTAAGTTGGCAGAAAATGGTAATGGCATGAAGCATGCTATTCTGGTTGCCAATCCCTAGTCTTACCTCTGTTCCCAGTCACTGCCAATCATCTGCCTTGCCTCCTGGTCAGTGGGTGAGAAAGGGCATGTCCACACAGCACCCTTAAGTTGCTCCTTTCCTGTGCACGGACCAGCTTGACTATAAGCCAGTTTATGAAATCCTGTTCAAGCTGTGTTTTGGCAGCGGCTTGCAAATTATTTTGTCTGGCCCGTAGGCTAACATATCCTCCCGCTGGACAATTTCTTTGCTCTGTCCAACTTTTCATTCCATGAAAGCAATTGTCATTTGCTCTTCTTCCTTTGAATGGGACGTACAATGCATTCAGAAAGCATTCAGACCCCCTTCACTTTTGTCAAATTTGTTATGTTGCAGCCTGATTCTACAGTTGTTGAAATTCATTTTTTCTCTCATTAATCTGCGCTCAGGACCCATAATGACAAAGCGAAAGCAGAATTTTAGAAATGTCTGTACAGTTATTAAAAAGAAAAAAAATTGAAATATCACATTGACTTAAATGTTCAGACCTTTCACTCAGTACTTTGTTGAAGCACCTTTGACAGCAATTGCAGCCTCCAGTCTTTTTGGGTATTATGCGACAAAGCTTTGCACACCTGGATTGGGGGAATTTTCTGCCATTCTTCCTTGCAAATCCTCTCAAGCTCAGTCAGGTTGGATGGCAACCATTTGGTGGACGGTCATTTTCAGGTCCCTCCAGAGATGTTCAATGGGGTTCAAGTTCAGGGATTATTGTCTTAGCTGTGTGCTTAGGATAATTGTCATGTTGGAAAATGAACCTTCAACCCAGTATGACGTCCTGAGCGCTCTGGAACAGATTTTCATTGAGGATATCCCTGTACTTTGCTCCATTCAGCTTTCCCTCAACCCTGACCAGTCTCCCAGTCCCTGTTGATGAAAAATATCCCCACAGCATGATGCTGCCATCACCATGCTTCAGTGTTGGGATAATATTGGGCAGATGATAAGCGGTGCCTAGTTTCCTCCAGACATAACGTTTAGAACTGAGGCTAAACAGTTCACTCTTTGTTTCATCAGACAACAGAATCTTGTTGCCCATAGTCTAAGAATCCTTCAGGTGCTTTTTTTGCAAATTTCAAGCAGGCTTTCATGTAATTTGCACTGAGAGAGACTTTAGTCTAGTCACTCTGCCATAAAGCCCAGAATAGTGGAGGACTGCAGTAATTGTTGTCCTTCTGGAACTCTGTCCCATCTCCACACAGGACCTCTGGAGCTCAGTCGCAGTGCCATCAGGTTCTTGGCCTCCTCTCTTACTAAGGCCCTTGTCCAGTGGTGGGATTCAAATAATTTAACAACTGGTTCTCTGCCCTAATGATTTCTTCCAACAGCCAGATCACCAAACTGCCCAGAAAGTTAACAACCGGTTCTCCCAAAGTGGTGTGAACTGGCTGAATCCCACCACTGCCCTTGTTCCCCCGATTGCTCAGTTTGACCAGGCAACCAGCTCTTGGAAGAGTCCTGGTTATGCCAAACATCTTCCATTGGAGAATTATGGAGGCCACTGTGCTCTTAGGAACCTTCCCTAGATCTGTGCCTTGCAATAATCCTGTCCCTGAGAACTGCAGACAGTTCCTTTGACCTCATGGCTTTTGCTCTGCTTCAGTATGCATTGTCAGCTGTGATGCATTCTAAAGAGAGGTTTGTGCCTTTCCAAATCATGTCCAATCAATTTAATTCACCACAGGTGGACTCCAATAAAGGTGTACAAACATGTCAGCAATGATCAAGAGAAATGGAGGGCACCTCAGCTAAACTTCATATGTTGTTTAAAAGGGTCTGACAACTTATGCCAATGTGATATTTCAGGTTTTTTATTCCTTTTTAATAATTATAAAATTTCTAAAATTCTGTTTTCATTTTGTCATCATGACCGTAGATTAATGAGAGGGAAAAAATGAATTTCAACCATTGTAGAATCAGGCTGCAGCATAACAAAATTGACAAAAGTAAAGGGGATCTGAATACTCTCTCTATATTTTAATGTGCATATGTATACACATAAACAAATACATACATGCATGCATGCATACATATGTATCTGCATACAGAATTAAAACAACAAAATGCACGTCTGCAAGTGCATAACATGTTTTAAAATAAAAGATTCTTTTTGGTATTTTCCCTAATAACACCTGCAGATCCTGTTACAGTAGGAACTCTCTGCTAGCATAATGGCTACCATACTTGCCTAATACGAGAAAGTTCCTGATTTGGCAGACTTGCTTCTCCCCCCTCCCACCCAAGAGGTATTTATCTTTCCCTAAGCTACCTGCTTTTTTGTCGGGCTTTTAAAAAAAAACAACCCAAATACATCTGTTGCTGCACCCTTTCATAACTGAAAAAATAAAGGTGAAAAATGAAACAGTGTCCCGGTGGACTTATGAAAACAATGGGCAAAATTTAGACAGCAGAGGGAAAGAAAAAAAATATTAATGAAAAATCATTCTTGCTGGGTTTCAGGCAAAAACCGTTTTGCATGTCAGATCAGTGTTGTAACTGTGTAAGAAAAACCTACTGGAGCAGAATTTGAAGCAGGTGTTACTCCCGCAGAGCAAGGAAGATGCAGTGAGGGAATATTTCTGATTCTGCAAAGCAGCCAATCAACGTACAAGAATTGGCTCAGAAGGATTTAAAGTGCCTTGGGCAAACCAGACAGGACCACGCAAGCCGACAGAAGTAGGAAAATGCTACTTTCAAAGTGGAGCAAGAAAAGTGGTCCAGGGTTACATCTGTGGTGGGGCAAAACATGATTCCAAGGCAACATGGTCTGTTCCTCCCCTCCAAAATGGCTGCTGGTCCCGCAGGATGGATAAACCCAAAGTCCAACAGATTTTGTAATATATTATGGATGGTGCTCTTGGATAGTGTCGGAATAAGAGGGGAAAATGTTACCTTAAAGATCACTCAAGCATGTCTCACTCATTTGTTGGGAACAAGGTGAAGGTAATGCCATGGGATATGGTAGAAGAATATTTTATCAGAATGTATTTTTACAGGGGTGAAGCTGTAGACATGGCCTTCAAAAAGCAAGCATAATGGAAAGACGGAACAGGTCCTTCTCTGAGGCAGCATCCAACTGTGGACTTTTTAAAATCTATTTTGATGAATTGGGTCTTATATAACCTATATATATATGCAGTTGACCCTACTTCCTGATTTTGTAATGATTATCTGGCTATTAATTCCTTGAAGAGGAAGGTAAAAAAAATGTCCTTAAGGACTTTGTGTTTAAGGGCAATTTATAAATACTTCATATTTATAAGGGACGCGGTGGCTCAGTGGCTAAGACAGTCATTC
The DNA here is from genome assembly GCA_032467955.1 of Pseudoxenodon macrops. Classification (NCBI taxonomy): domain Eukaryota; kingdom Metazoa; phylum Chordata; class Lepidosauria; order Squamata; family Pseudoxenodontidae; genus Pseudoxenodon; species Pseudoxenodon macrops. The sequence goes on from JANHFT010006522.1 coordinate 576,292, forward strand.
AAAAAGGTCGGCAGTTCAGCAGTTCGAATCCCTAGTGCCGCGTAACGGAGTGAGCTCCCGTTACTTGTCCCAGCTTCTGCCAACCTAGCAGTTCGAAAGC
>JANHFT010006522.1:576491-589973 GCA_032467955.1 Pseudoxenodon macrops
CTCCGAAGGTTTCAGGGAAGTGTCCTGAAGCCTCCGGAGGGTGAACATCGGCCGAAAATCAAGACCAAAAATCAGCTGGCCAGCGCGCACAAATGCACTGGAGCTGACAGGGCAGCACCTCGTGTGCCCTCAGAAATGGCTTTGCATGCCACCTGTGGCATGCGTGCCATAGGTTCACCATCACTACTCTAGCACATGGTCCTATGCCCCTTCTGTTTTTCTGAATATTGCACATAATGTCAAGGTGGAATGTTTACCACTGGACAAGGAGGGAGAACTTATAAGTGAGGTCCCACTTGCCTTCTGGTAGAACAGAGGAGGGGATGCTGCCACTCAATCCAAAAATTGGGCCTTTCACAGTACCTCCAGTTCAGAATCTGGATGCACTTAATCTCATTTACTAGGCTGAACTCTAGAAATTGAGAGGGAAATCTCAAAGGATGAAACTCTTCTCAGTGAAAGTTCATACAAGCAAGGAAGAGCATGTGCCTCTCAGAGCTTCCTTGTCTCATGCCAATGGTAAACCCCTTAACAAGCTCCTTAAAGAGCACCAATTATGACATAGGACCAAGTTTATAATTTGATAGCGTTCATTATCCCTATAGCATCCATAAAGTCACTGTCTCCGTTACTCTTTCCCACTGAATACAAAAGCAGAGCCCACACAACATTGTTGTGTTCAGTCAGATTCAATTTTCCATGAATAAGAACAGTATGCTTATTAATCTGGTTTTCCACTCATGGCTTGGCAAAGTTAACACCGGAGAGATGGGGCTTTCCTTCCAACCACATTGCAAACAGTTTCTGACAAGCCTCTTGGTAAGAAAGTCCAGTCACAAAATACGAAGACAGCATAGACTGCCTATCCCGAGTCCTTGGGAAACGTGATAAAGTCTTTCAGGTCAGATCAGAATGACGATGAATAAAAAACAAGGAATAATAAGTAGCCTTCTAGTTCAGGGGTGGGTTCTAACTTACCTCGCCGCTGGTTCACTGCCTCCTGCGCTGCATGGGTGAGCGCGCCTCATCGGTGTATGCATGCGCAATAGAAAAAAATTCCCCCCAAAAAAATAATGCTGAAAACAACATGGCAATGCATCTGCATTGCCAGAAACTTGGCTTCTGCGCATGCACAGAAGAAGAAAAAATCCGGGGGGAAAATAACCCCCCCCCCCAAAAAAGATGGCGGCATCCACGGAGCAAAACCAGCTCCATGGCATCACCAGCGGCTTACTACTTACCCTATAGAATGGTAAGAACCCACCTCTGCTCTAGTTATGATGGTAATTGAGAACAAAATTTCCACTGCTAAGTGATACAGTTATAAAGAGTGACATCACATAATTGCATCACTTAGTGATGGAAATCCTGTTAGTTCCCATTGTCATTGTTAAAACAAATCCTATGAGTTATTAGAAGAGGACTCACCTCAATCCAAGACATTTCCGCTTGGTCCATCTCGGCCCTGGACCTGCCCCCTCTTCAACTCCACCCACCTCTCTATCCCCGCCTCTCTGCCCTTTCGGCGGCCCTGCACATCAGTACTCCTCTTGTGTGGTGCTGAGGTTGATGTAGAGGCCTGAGGCCTTGAGCAGTCTCAGCTGGTCGCTTTCCGAAGCAGGGCCTCAGAAAGAAGGCCTGCCATGGCCGGCCTCACATTGGGCCATACTGGGAAGACAGTGAAGGTCAGCTGGGCAGGGAAGAGCCTATGGAATGTAGGACCCTGTGAGGATTAATTAGCATTTTTTGATCCAGAATCTTCTTAGAACTATGAATCTAGATAAGAATTGAATTAGAATCTAAAGTAAGTTCTTAGATCCAGAAATAGCAAATGAATTCGTAGCAGCAATACTAGACAATACACCTGACCTAGTCAAATACATTTGGATGCCCAGAATCCTAGATCTCAGGAAGCTCCACTTTATTACCAACTTTTAGTTTGTTGGACAAATATATGAACAAATCAGAGCAAAATACCCATGACATCACCATGCTCAGTTCTCCTAGCAAAAACCGTAAGCAGCACCTACAAACTACAGCACACCCACACATACAACTAAAAGCAAAAAACCAGCATGTAGATGACACCTTTGTCATAAAAATGGTACAGCTACTAGAGAGAAACTACATGAGACAATCAAAAACATCTTCAAAGAAATAACATTTACAAGGGAAGACAATAACAACACCACACAACCCTTCCTGGATATCCTCCACAGCAGAGGAAATGACAGCAAATTAGAAATGTGAATCTATGGAAAAGTAACCTACATTAATCAAATGCTCCATTACCAACGTAACAACCCAACCTCCCACAAGAGGCTGTGTAAGAGCATCATTCAGACAAGTATCAAAATATTGCAGCAACCTAAGGCACCAGAAAAATAAAACAGCCTATATAATACATCTCCAACACAATGGAAGGCCACACAGCTTTATCAAAAAGTACCTGACTACTCAACCATTGTAATACAACCAGCACAAGTTACAGAAAGGATAACACTGCCAAAGATTTTTTAAAAACTTCTCAAACTTCCGGTTGGCCCGTTGTGCTGTTTTCCGCTCTCTCCCACCCTCCAGAAGGCTGACAATCAGCTGGCAAGCACACGCATGTGCGCTGCAGCTGACATAGGGCAACGCCTCGTGTGCCTTCAGATATGGCTCCACGTGCCACCTGTGGCATGCGTGCCATAGGTTCGCCATCACTGCCATAGATTGCAACTTTTTGTATGTAAAGGGGATTGATTTGAGAAGGGGTTTCAGCATGAATTGATGCTTTCAGCAAAAGTTACAGTGCCTCTTAAATCCCCCCAACTCCAAAGAGGTTCTCAATTTTTGGGCCCAACCATCCTGGGCCACAAAAGGAAGGGGAGGGCACATCCTTTCTTTAGGGAAGTGAATGAAAAAGTAAATCTACCAATACCTAAACTAAAGGGGGTGCTTATCACTCTTCTACATTTTTCAAAATTGAAAACTGAATCACTTGTGTGGCATATCTCAATGGCTATTTGTAAGGTTGGGAAATCAAGTGGGTGATGGGGAGAGGGGTTGACTTACTTTTTTTAACGACAGAAAATTTTCTCCACATGCAGCAAATTCTTCCTCTTCTAGGAATTATTAGATGATCACACAATGCTGCACATCTCATCTAAAAGTTAAAGGAAAATAAAAACAGTGGTTGCCTTCTTTTGCAGAAGAGTCTGCTGATGTTTACATTTTCTGTTTAGAAAAGGACACATCATGCGCGAGGGGGCAAACAGAACCAAAGCTACTAATTTTTTTAAAACTTGGAAAAACTGCTGTTATCACCTTCATTTGGAAGAGGCAGCTACCACCATTTCTACATAATTTGGTGGGGGAGCATGTTGCATTGACTGAGTGAGCACAGACCATCTGTGAGGACATTTTTTTTGTAGTTCAAAAAAGAAGCAGCGGAAAGGATCTTTTTAAGTGATTATGGCATAGATACATCTAGTATATTACAGTGTTTCCCTGAAAATAAGACAGGGTCTTATTTTCTTTTGACCCCTGAAATAAGTGCTTGGCCTTATTTTTGGGCAGGTCTTATTATTTTTGAGGTGCAGGAGGTGGAGAGCGTGGTCACCTCATGGCTGCTGCTGTGTTTTGGGGAGGGCTTATTTTTGGGGTTTAGCGCATGCGCTCAAAAGCCTGATTGGGCTTATTATCCGGGGAGGTCTTTTTTTCAGGGAAACAGGGTACTGTATCCATATAAAGTAATTCTAAGTCTTGATTTGAATATTGCAATATAAATTAAAGACTAAAAAGGACCAAAGAGGGGGGGAAAATGCTCTATCATCCTTTATTTAAAAAAAACACACAATAAAATAGGAAATCTATGGTACTCCAGATCTGGCACCTGAGGCAATTCTGTCTCCTAATGTCTATAGACTTTGAACTGGGTTATTTCTTCTCAATTATTCTTTGAAAGCAAAGCATCTAATCATGTGAATTCAGCACTCGGGCTTCTCCGGGATTTGGACACAGTGAAAAACTTGATGAGTTGCTTTCACCTCCATCAAAGTTTCTTTTTTTTTTTAAAATCACATTTCTGTTCTTCTTAAATTGCCTTCAGGCCAAAATCTATTGAAAATGGAATCTCTCTACTCTCAGGAGATCCTGATTCCATGCAAGTGTGAGTACTAGTACACTCTGTAAGCATAACTGTAAGTATGCTATAGACCTACAGGGAGAACATGTACAAAAGCCACATTCCACCATCAGCATGTTGCACAATAAAGCAGGATAGATACATAATTTAAATATGACTGTTTTGATAACAAAGTTTTAGCTGATAAACAGAATAATAGAAGAAGTGGGAATTACATATTAGCTGTCTTAGATTAATATTGATCATTGACACCAACTTGATTCTTTCATTTACTCCCATCCCAAAGGTGTGTGTGTGTGTGTGTGTGATGCCCAATTTTTGCAGAGCAAGTCCCTGCAGTTTTCTGGGCATAGTTTTTCATAAATAGTTTGCCATTGCCTCCTTCCTAGGGCTGAGAGAGTGTGACTAACCCAAGGTCACCCAGCTGGCTTTGTGTCTAAGGCAGGACTAGAACTCACAGACTCCCAGTTTTTAACCTGGTGCTGCAACCACTACATCAAATGGGCTGTCTAAAAAATATACATCCACCTTCAATTTTCAATTCCTAATTAGGGAGAGAGAATCAGCATGGTGGAAGGGAAGATGCTGCTGCAGAGTGATGAAGACTGTCACAATCTTTTAACAATGGGGAAAAAAGTATTGTTCCACATTATACAATGCTCTTTCCTCTTTTAGTTTTAGGATAATGAAAACCATGAGGTTGGAAAGAATTATATTGCTGGATAGAAATCTGCCTAAAATGATCCTCCCACCCCCACCCCTTATAAGTCAGGAAAATAATTGCTGTTTCACAGGTAAGAAATTTAAAATTTGACATTTTCCATACCTTTTCCCTCACATACGCCAGTTCTAGCCAGACGTGGGCCTGAGAAAGATATGCTATAACAAGCAGAGGCTTTGAAGGCACATGCTGTAGCAACCCCGTCCTGACATTTGCTAAGCTTCAGAGTCCCTCAAGCGCCTGGGAGCTCAGCCATTGACGTCACTGAACAATAGGCAAAATATTTCCTCCTCCTCCTCCTCCTCTGTAGCCTGAATTGTAAACACCAAGCCTGCACAGCAAGCTGAACATTTGGGGAGAGGTGGGAGAAAGGGAATGTGAGAAGCTCTCAAGTGATCTTGCCTGAAAACCAGCAGCTGCTAATGTTGCTGCACGACCAGCTTTCCTTCTCCTTCTCTCTGTTTATCTCTCTCTGTGTGTGTATGTGTGCGTGTCTACATGCATGCTAGTGCAAGGATGGCAGCGCTGGCTTGCTTTCACAGCACAAACTGGCACATTTTTACAAGGGAAGATCTGATGATCCAAACACTTTTAAAAATCCTTCCCTCTCTTATGCCTAGGCAAGTCACAGGCACACAGTCCTGGAGAAATGATCTTGCTGTTCAACGTTGTACTGTATGCAAGAAAATCACGATGGAAACCAGAATATAGGGCAGCAAAAGGGCAGAGAGCAAAAGGGGAAGAAGAATAAGAGAGATAAAAAAGAACACTCATTCTCTCTCTCTCTCTCTCTCTCTCTCTCTCTTGCAGTGTTTAGTAGATTGAGGAGCAAAATTAAACCTGTTGCATTGGTTAAGTCAGCTTCCTGGAGGTATTCGCCTTTGGCGCTCCTATCCATATTTTCTAGACAAGGTAGCCTAACATTTAGTCTAAAATTTAGAATTTCGGACTTCCCTGCATTATATCTGCAAATTTCAGTGCAGTGGCAGGGAGAAGGACAATCACTGGAAACAGAAAATGGTTTCTCAATTGTGCAAAAAGATTTGGCTGAAATTTATAGAGGCTGTAGCAGGACATCTAGACATTGCAAGCTTTAAATTAAAATATTTTCTTTCATTTAAAAAGAACCTTTTTAATATCTAAAATATATATGGTATATTGTAAGCTTTCATTTTCCACATCAAAAGTCCTGTGGATTTGGCCCTGAGAAATGGAGATTGTCAATATATATTGACCTTATTAATGTTATCAAACCTCTGGACACTAACACCCTTATGTTGACTTGTTTGTCTTAGAATGCATTCACGTTCATAAATTGCATTTTTCTTTTCTCTGAATGCACAGTGAACTATTCAATGACAGTGCAATTAAGAACTCATTCCCATTAGGGATTTCCTCATACAGGCAGTCCCATTCTGCTACTTGAACTCTATATTGAATATTTTCAATGCAAACCTCTGCATTCCCCTGGTCCTATGGATGTCATTTGGGAGTAACTGAGGAAAAACAGCATAAAATATCACTCATAAAGCTGCCCCACCCTTCACCCCACCTTAAGCATACATGTGGAAACAAACATACTGATGAAATGGAAATTTGATTCTTAAGGAACTCCTGTATAGGCTATCCCTACAAAAATTGAATGTGAAATTTTGAATTGTAGTTTGAGAATTTTCCCTTTCTCTTGGAAGCTATTAAAAAAAGTGTGCTGGCTAGTGTCTCAATCTGGGTAACCAGAAAAAGATCCAGATCCAAGAACACTGTATGTTCTTATTGGGGGAGACTAATCCTATCCAGAAAAGTATTTCCTTGGAATACAATTAATTATAAACAATCCTCTCAATACTAATTACTTTTGAGGGACATATATCACCTATAGTTCAAAGACTGGTAGTTTAGGGCCTGCTATTACCTACTGGAAACACCTTGTAGAAGGTGTGCTTCTAATTGGGACCATGTTGGTTATGCCCACTCACAAAATATTTGGTGAAATACTATTGACCATAAATATTGGAATTTATTGTTGGAATGTATTTTTGTGCAATAACTACAGTAGTAGTCAGCCATGTAGATGGCCGTGTTTACAAGTTTGGATCTATGGTGTATACCCCATGTCCTTTTGTTCTAAGTAGAGTTTCCTATTTCCTGTTACAGTTAAACAGTAAAGCAGTAAAGCACATGGTGACTGTACTTTTTGTTTGATCTGTGGTGCTATATATAAACAGAATTTCTAACAACAAAGTAAAGCTAACAGATCTCGGCTGCAAAAATCTAGACAAGTGTTTTCCAACCTTGGCACCTTTAAGATATATACTGATTGGGGAATTCTAGGAGTTGAAGTTCATATATTTTGAAGTTGTCGAGGTTGAGAAATACTGAGCTAGATAATCACTTACTAGTAAAGAGAAAGAACAGATTCTAACTTACCGCTGCATCAGAGGTGGGTTCCTACCAGTTCTATCCGGTTCTATAGAACCGGTAGTAATTCCACAATGACGTCACAGAGTTGGTTCTGTCGGTGTCTCCGTGGGCACCACCATCTTGGATTTTGCTTCTGTGCATAAGCTAATTTTTGCATCTGCGCATGCACAAAAGCTAGTTTTTGACTGCTGCATGCACACGCCCAAGGCGCTACCCTGAGTGAACTGGCAGTAAGAAGATTCAGAACCCACCTCTGCACTGCATGTGGCTGAAGTCACCACTTTTGCATCCTAAATCTGGTAAACCCAAAGAATGAGGCTGCTTTTCACATTTCTCTCCTCCCTAACAACCTAGATTTATTTTTAACTCTTTTCTTTCCAAGAGAACAAAACTCCAAACAAAATATATTGAGGTTATAGCTATTTTTAAATGTATTAAATCTATAGGATACATATAGAGCCCAGGTACATTTTGGAAATAAAAGATATTTTGCTACTTAGTTTCCATTTTAACACCAAAGTGAGTGCCGGGTTACATACCTCTATTTTACATTTCAATGAATATGATTCATAGATATTTGGGTCTCACCAGAAAACTTTGTAGTTCTATGGATAAGCACTAAGCAATAACAGATATTGCATTCCATTCTTACCTATTTAAAATTTCCATGAATTGTTGGAATTGGTTGTTTACAATCAAAATGCTAAAAAGCTTGTAGAATAGGCATGGCTGGGCAGATCTAGCCTTAGTTTTAGTGTGAAATAAAAATAAAATTATTTAAAAAATAACAACCTTTTATACATTTCTGGTGGGTCAAACAGAAAAATTTAAGGAGTATCAGAGCAAAGGGAAAAGAAGAAAATTTAGCAACATCAGGCACTTTTTTTGTCTGAGTCAGAGATGAAGCAGAAAGAGATGAAATCTATTTGTATCAAGATTCAGCCAGCTATAAAAATAATAAAGGTAGGATTAAACATAATAAATAAACATTTGTGCCTCTATTTCAGGGGTGTCAAACTCGATTTCATTTAGGGCTGCATCACAGTTGTGTTTGAGTTGGGGAGAGGCAACGGGAGGGGCATTGCCAGGGGGAGTATGTCCAGCTTCACATCACTCATGTTGGGGGTACCTGTGGTGGCCCAAGCTCTCTGTCAGAGAAAACGTTCTCTCAAGCTCCATTTTTGGTTGCGACAGCCTCCTGCAACCCTCTGCTAGCAAAAACAGAGCTTTGGGAGGGCCATGTGCAGCCCTCCCAAGCTCCATTTCTGCTGGCAGAGGTACTGCAACCAGTCCTTCACTGTTTCCAGGCCGGCCCCGCAGGTCAGATCTAAGCACTCTGTAGGTGGGATCTGGCTCCCAGGTTTTGAATTTGACACTCCTGGTCTATTTCATCAAATGACATGGGTAATAACGCTTCATTTTTTCACACATTTTATCTTAAAGAATTGTATTACTCATCTATATATAACATTAACTAATTTACTTATTCCACAATTCACTATCAACTTTTAAAAGTAACTGGTTAAAAGCATTTCAAGCAAGGGTGGGCTGCTGTAGGTTTGCAGGGATTCGGGAGAACCTCTAGCTAAGATTCTGTTGAGTTCAGAGAACCCCAAATCCCACTCCTGGCTGGCCCTTCCCTCCCTGCTCCGCCCCTCCCAGGAATCCCCATGCAGCCCATTTTGGATGCAGGTGAATACAGGGTGCGCACAGAGGCTCAGGGAGGGCAGCCTCCAGAGGGCCTCCGGAACCTAGGGAGGCCATTTTTGCCCTCCCAGAGGCTCGAGAAAAGCTTCTGGAGCATGGAGAGAGCAAAAATGCCTGTCCCCTGCCATGGTACAGGAGATCAACTAGGCCACACCCACCCAGCAACCGGGCAGAGAACCCCTTGTTAAAAAATTTTAGCCCACCCCTGATTTCAATGAGAGAGGGAAAAAAGGTGGGAAGTGAGAACATTTAGCTAGCAAGAAAAAATAGTTTGACTTATACTTTCTTTTGCAAAATTCATTTTGGTTTTTACTATTCCACAGAAATATTGCCATATCAAATATAATTGTTCTGCAGAATCTCCAGTGTCTGCATGCCTGGTGTGGCCTATTTTTCCATTGTGAACAAATGCAAGCAGGACCCAATCGATATGGAAAGACGATGAATTTGGACAGGAACGTTTGTTTCTGTGAAGTCCTGAAAGCTTTTAAAATGGAATTTTGTGAAATGAAGTAGAGGCTGCACGATCTTTTTAAGCAATTCACTTCTGCCAGGTTCATTAAAGACAGAAACAAATCCAGGAATTACCTCAGCACTCCAAACCAAAATGCAAGCCATATTATTAGTTTATATATACAAGAGGATGAAATGTCGTAGTGAATAAATGGCTTTGAGAAAATAATGCTGGAATATGTATTTTTTTTCTCATGCTCGAACAAAGAGGAAAGCACTCTCTTTAAATCAGTGAAATAGGGAGGCCTATTAATAATATTTGAAAATGGAACTAGATTACATTCTACTAATGAAAACAACTCTATAGCAAATAGTTATTACAATTTGTGGAGAAGTCTTCAAAATTACAGTAATAGGAAGAAGCCAAGAAAACCTGACAGAGTAATTTAATGCGAAATGACTTGGTAAAAGATGGTACTACAGGTCAAAGTAAAAAGTATACTTATATACATTTTATATATAAAATGGCCATGCATGCATTGCCAACTAAAAGCCAGTTTGGTCTAGTAGTTAAGGCACCAAGCTAGAAAACAAGGGACCATGAATTTAAGCCCCACCTTGGCCATAAAAGTCAGCTGGGTAGTTTTCAGCTGGTCGCTCTCTCTCAGCCCAAATCACCTCACGGAGTTGTTGTGGGGGAAATAGGAGGAAGGTATGTGGGATATGTTCATCTGGATTTTTTTCCTGAAAATAACAAAGGCAGGATATAAAAATAAATAAATAAATAGGAATCTACCTTTCAGAAAGGGAATGTAGGTGATATGGGCTTAGATAATGTTTATATGCTAATTTATATAGATAGATTTAAATGTATACATAACTATCCAAATTAATAAAATGTAATAATTTATAGGATTTCTCTAATTCTTTTTATTCTTTTCAATCCAAAGGAACTTTGGGGGGGGGGAAAGTTTGGGATTTTGTGTGTCCATCACCACAATAACTGTCTGAAAACTGAACAGTAACAATTGAACTGAACAATTGTTTATAAGTACTTTTAATGTTATTTGTTGGTGTGCCAACCTTCAAACCAAGTTTTCCCATGACAGGTTACAACCGATAATTCCAGGTACACTTTTAAATCAGTTTAATATATAATAAAGCACAGTAATGAATACACTGTATAGAAAACTATATAATGATCTTTCTCCTGATATATAGATCTATTGTCCCCATTAACCTTTTACTTTCTCTAAAAGAAAGGTTTTTCCATCTTCAGCTTGATTCAGGAATGTCAAAAGATCAATGCCAATATGAGTTGGATAATTTTTATTCTTTCATTCTTACTTTTTTTAACACGACATATATATTTTTGAGTGGCATTGCAGACATCATAGCTTAAAATGAAGATATGGCAGGACAATAATCTTAGTGGACTAAGACAATCCTAAGGTTTAGTTTCATTTAATTAAAAGATAGTCTAAAATTATTACCCTCTATGTATGAAATAAGTTTTCCATTTATCGCTTTACAAATTACAAAATGCTAAAAACATTTGGAGACAGCCTATAGCAGGAGTGTCAAATTCAAGGCCCTGGGGCCGGATCCAGCCCATGGGGTGCTTAGATCCAGCCCGTAGGGCCACCCTGGAAACAGCAAAGGACCGGCTCATGGTGCCTCTGCTGGCAAACACGGAGCTTGCGAAGGTCGTGTGCAGCTCTCCCGAGGTTCCGTTTTTGCTGGCAGAGGGCTGCAGGAGGCTGTTGCAGCCAAATACGGAGCTCAGGAGCCTGTTTTCTCTGACAGAGTGCTCAGGCCACCACAGGCACCCCTGACACGAGTGATGCCGAGCTCGCCACGCTCACCCCAGCCATGCCCCCCAAAGTCAACACAACCCTGATGCGGCCGTCAATGAAATCGAGTTTCACATTCCTGGTCTATAAGTAGTATCAAGCGCTGAAATGACAAATTTGCACCCTAATGTATAGTCTGCAGAAATGCAATAATTAGAACACAGCATTAAGACAGACTTTTTTGAACTTTTGCAGATTCAAGTACTCCCTTTAGAAGAGTGCTCAAGTGGAAGGTTGAAGAACAATTTTAAATAGTGCAATAATTGCAGCTGGAGAAAATAGTTATAAGTTATATGGTTTTCAAGGAAGAAGATCTAAGAGATAAGAGCTGTGGTACTGCAGTATTGCAGGCTGAATCTGCTGACTGCCAGCAGTTCGATTCTGACCAGCTTAAGGTTAATTCAGACTTCCATCTTTCTGAGGTCAGTAAAATGAGGACCCAGATTGTGGGGACAATATGCTATCTCTGTACACCGCTTAGAGAGGGCAGTAAAAGCACCATGAATTTGAATATAAATCTAAGTGTTACTGCTATTGTTCTCTAGATGGATCTCATATGCAGCACCTAGCAGATTCTTAAAAAATAGACAGAGTCAAACTCACTTAGTATTTGGACTATAAGGACATTCTAGGTCGAGGACATTGACTGGTGTTGAAAGTTATAAATCATGACAGAAGAAAGCAATGGAAGACTGTTTCCATTTTGTAGCCAAGAAAACTACAAGGAGATGACCATGAAATCATCCAAGTCAACTATAATTTGAAAGAGAGTTTATCTTTTGGCAGTTTATATAATGATGTTAGATTCTTTTTTTAAAAACAGTATAATTGTAATATGCTATGCCTGCTTTTTTTGCTTTTACATCTTTTCAGTGGCCATTGCATTTCTAAAATGGATAGGTTTCAATGATCTTGGATGTTTTTGAAGAAAAACAGTTTCTTTCATTGCTCTGTGACCTTCTGCTTTGCTTCCTATTGTAGTGAAAACAAACTGGAATGTCCGCAAGGAAGATGAGTCATAAGAAGGGAGCATGGAAGATTGGGGATCCAGGCCAGCTAAGGCAGTGATGGCGAACCTTTTTGGAACCAAGTGCGCAAACCAGAACGTGCGTGCATGGGCGTGAGCCGGAGCACCGGAAACCCAAGGACCAGCTGGCCGGCACGAGCATGCCTGTTTTCTGGACCATTTTCAGGCCGTTTTTTGGGCTGTTTTCTGGGGTGTTTTTAGGCTGTTTTTTGGGCCATTTTCCGGTGAAGACCACCTGAAAACCAGAAGAGCAACTGGCAATGGCGCGCATGCCCAAAGAGAGGGCTTTTTGTGCCACCTCTGGCACACGTGCCATAGGTTCTCCATCATGGGTTATTACAAGTCTTAGCAGGGATCAAAACAAAATCTGCTACTCCAAACCTCAACTGATTCCTAATTTGCTTCCCGGGAGATTCCACATAATGTAATCCAGCCATTTCTAGATTGTTGGTGACTAAGCAAATCTAAACAATACCAGTTGGTTCTAATGTCTCCTATTAAAGCTGCCATACCATTGCAAAGCATTTGGGTAAAGGAAGTGTCTTAGCTTTCCTCTTCATCTTTGAAAAGAAAAGAAAGGAGAAATTAAGTAATGAAAAAATAGTACAAAAAATGACCCTGTAGTTCCTAGGACCTTACCCATAACCACTGGAAGAGCAGCTGAACATTAAGGCTCTACATCTTTTTTAATATCATATGCTAATATTCCTATTTCTTACCTGACCTTGTAACAATTAGTATAATTGCAACTCTCAGTACTACTTGACAAATTAGTTAACTAATTATCTTAAAGAACCGGTTGCCAAGTACTGCCTCATCTTTGCACACCAATGCCAGTTTGATTCTGTTGCTCAATTATTAGCTCACTCTGGCACATCCTTTTTGATATATTTATGCCGGGCATTTTGTTGAAGTATTAATGAGGACTAGCTCAGTTCAAAGAAATGTAAATATTTAATGCTTCATAGGTGAAAGATATAAGGAAAAAACATCAAAATACCTTATTGAGCTTAGACTTGCCTTTTGATATTACAGAAGCTACATGATAATTCTTTCTCTTGTATAAAACAGGGGTGAAATCTTCCCGGTTCGGCCCGGTTCTATAGAGTAGGTTGCAAGCAGCTGGTGATGTCATAGAACCGGTCCTGTTAAAACTGCTAAATCTGTTAAA
>JANHFT010006522.1:619290-630963 GCA_032467955.1 Pseudoxenodon macrops
TTATTTGTCTTGGGCAACATATACAATATATAATATTTATATTTTTTTATATGTGGCCCAAGACAATTCATCTTCACTGTTGATGTATATAAATAATAAAAATATTAAAAAATAAAGAAAGTTTGTTATCTTGTGGGGCTACATTACCACATACAGCCTACAATCAGGGGTTAGGCAAGTATGTCTTATATCAGAGGTGGGGAACACCCTTTTATGATTTATGGACTTCAATTCCCAGAATTCCTGAGCCAGCTGGCTCTAGAATTCTGGGAGTTTGTGCACAAGTCATAAAAGGGCCACCATTCCCTACCTCTACTTTAAATGATAGGTCAGCAAGATACATCATTTAAGATTTTCTTCCCAATTGGGAAAGATAGATTTAATTTTCCACATTTTCAGGCTTCTAATTGATCATTTATTTTAGCTTCAGTTAGTTTTTAAAAAAGAAATTCAGAATTCAGTTTCTGTTTGCAGATCTTAATAGCTATTACCTGACTCCTCAACAATTCTTGTTTTGGGAGAACCAATTTTAATAGATGCATTTTAATGCTGAAAGAGACATAAAGAAAATATTGGGTCTTTGATATAATGTTGGCTTTTTATACAAGAAAGACTGATGTTATAATAAAAAGACAGTAACAAATAAACATTATTTTAAAAATAGTAACTTAATCTGATTTTTAGCTAAACTTGTAATATTGTTACTTTTGCCCAGCTCATTTCTGATTAAGCAGCTTTTAAAACTTTTTAGAAGTTAATATTAAGTTTGAGTTACCATACAGCACTTTTGGCAGTTGATTTATAGTTTGTGAACATCTTTGAATTTACAATATTCCTGCAAAAGGATGACTTGAAATGTGATCTCTTCTCAGAGGTGGGTTCCTACCAGTTTGGACCGGTTCTATAGAGTAGGTAATAAGCCCCTGGTGATGTCATAGAACTGGTTCTGTTTGTGGACGCCACCATCTTTTTTGTGGATTCTTTTTTTGGGGGAATTTTATTTTTGAATTTTTTCCGGGTTTTTATTTTTCTGCACATGAGCAGATGCCGAGTTTCTGGCACTGCGCATGCGTCGCCATCTTGTTTTCGGCCTTTTGGGGGGGGATTTTTTTGTACTGCGTGGCACAGGAGGCAACGAACCAGCGGCAAGGTAAGCTAGAACCCACCTCTGTCTCTTCTCCATATTAGTCCTAAAACTAGGCAAAGAAAACCCAATTAAACAGATGAGTCCAAAATACTATACTTGTTTGTTTATTCACTGAGGAAAATGACTCAAAACTACATACTGGTGTGGAGCAAAAGTATGTGAACCTCTAGGGTTTTCAATTCATTTGAATGGAAGATTGGAGTCAGGTGGAATGGAATAATAATCGGAGTGAATGTGGGAGCATACTCATAAGAGTTCTGTATGCGTAATAATTTGGATGCTAAAGTTTCTTTACCTTGTCCCTTTTAGCTCAAAAAAAATGATTACTGTACTTTCAGTCTGAGGCAGCTGCCAAAAGTGTAATAGAAGCTAATTTAAACTGAATCCTCAAAGACAGAGTAGGTCTTTATACAGAAATCATTTTGTGGTTTCATGGAGCTCTGGAACAGATCCATGATTTGGGCGTACTCTTGGATTGCCAGTTCTAGCTGGATCAGTAGAAGGACGCTATGGCCAAGAAGAGCCAAGCTTCAGCTGATGCAACAACTGCAGACATTCTTGGGGTGTGATACCTCAACAAAAGTAATTTATCCCCTTGACCACTACAGATTGGACTACTGCAGTGTACCATACCTGATCTGCCCCCAAAGACTTCTGAGAAACTGCAAGGTTTGAAGGTATACTGTAGTTAGTATATGAATGTTGTGACTGGATGTAGCAGGCCCAAGGATGGAAAATGTCTTCTTCTTGAGCAGTGTTTCTCAATCACAATAACAACTTCAACTCCTGGATTGGGAGAAATCTGAGTAGGAAGCATGCTGGCTGGAGAATTCTGGGAGTTGAAATCCACGCATCTTAAAGATCATAAGGTTGACCAAGACTGTTCAATATAACCTTGTTCTATTCAATTGGTCCATTTGGGTCTGGATTGAGACCCTTTGAACCTACCTCCAAAATGCAGGCAGGGCCAGAAAGAGGAAATAGTCAGGAAAAAGCTTACCACTGCATTCATCCAATCATACCATGATTATGATTGTGAATTACCCCGTAATTCCTGTGTTCCTCAAAAGTACAATTTTCAAGGAGGGTATGCAGAATTGGAATGGGGTCCTTCCTTCCTTCATAATATTTGAACTTGGGGGCCTGATTAATATTAATTTGGGGAGATCTGTGCCTGAACTATTTTTTTACAGACTACATAGTCAAATGGTGAAATTAGTTGCCATAAAATGGGACAATGTCCACCATTTTGAACGCCGATTGAACAATGAATGGCTATTCATTACTGCTAAAATCACAGAGAGCATTGCCTCAATTCCAGCTTAAGCCTATCCAACTACAAAATTATTTTTCCTACAACACTGTAAATGTCAAACGTACTTACCTTTCAATTCGATTCATCCTGGCTCAGATAGCAACTCGATCCAACAAGAATTGCAAGAGGAAGAGGAAAAGCCCCTCTCCATTCTTCTTCCCATGTTAATGCTTTCAGATTTAGCTGATTTTGAAATACTAATATCTTGGAATCATAAAATCATAAAGCTGGAAGGGACTTTAGAGGTCTTCTATTCCATCCCCTGCCTGAGGCAGGGGACTTTATTGCATCCTTCATGAAGAAAGCATCTCCAAAGGGATCCTCTCTTGTTCTCTTGTTCTCTGGAAAATAAAGGCAAAGGAGGAGAGAATTGCTTTCAGATTTTCAGATTCTGTTACCGTAATTTTACACTAAAGGTAGAACTCACAGTTTTGGTTTCTTGTCTGGACTAGTTTGAAGGATGGCACATCCATTTTATTTGCTCAGGGGATGCTAGGGTGTTCCTCCCTCATGAAATTGGAATTATGGAAGCCAAGAATTTTGACCTTCTGATCTAATTGGTCACAACCACCTGGAACAAACTTTTCCATGAGATTTGGATGACCTCCACACTTGTCCTCTTCAGGAGAACAGCAAAGACACAAGGTTTGTTCAGAAGTCTTTTGGTGAATGAAAACTGAAAATTGAATCTTATGTTAATTTTTTTCTCAGTTTTTAATTTATGTTGCATTTTGCTTATTTTAATTATGTTTTCATACCGGGCTTATTGCTGCTTTTATTATTGTGCAGGATCTAAAGATTGACAAGTAGGAAATACATGCAGTAACTATTACTAAATAAAGAAATCTATCTGCACGATTCAAGAAACCTGAATAATATTTGCTAGTACAAATGCTAAATATTAAACTCCTGAAAGCAAAACATGTGCAACTGTTTTTTAAAGTATCCCCAGATGTCTTTCCAGTCTCCACTTGACCATTTGAGAAATAATTGGGAAACCATGATGTTTCACTGAATTTTTCATGTGTTTAACACAGAAAATATTCAAAGAATGTGGCATCAATTATTCATTTTGGAATGTTTTCACCTGAGCAGTTTAAAGTAGAAGCGAGAATATTCTTGTTTGGGGCAAGTGGTTTGTGAGCAGAGCCAATGTCCAAG
This sequence comes from Pseudoxenodon macrops, assembly GCA_032467955.1. NCBI lineage: Eukaryota > Metazoa > Chordata > Lepidosauria > Squamata > Pseudoxenodontidae > Pseudoxenodon > Pseudoxenodon macrops. Next base: position 622,914 of record JANHFT010006522.1, read on the forward strand.
GCCAAATGCAGTTGAGTACTGTAAGATGTATATCCAAATTAATTTTAAGTTAATTTCAAAACTGATAGCACACAAAAACTGGTAGAAAGAGAGAGGAATGTAGCCCTGCTAATTTTCTCAAAGGTCACCAAGAGATCAATAAGAAGCAGATGCCTCAGTCTGTAACAAACTAAATGAGTAAAGTTACCAGATCTGGGCTGCAAAATTCTGGATCTTCACTAGGTAGCACCAATTTTTTTTAATTTTTCAGTAATCTTTTTGTGCCATCTCATGGTCATTGGGTTTTTTTCCCAACCCAGTTCTCATAGCCCTATAAAAAAGGCCAATAAGCAAAAATGCAGTCTGGATTCCAAGGAGGGAAGGGCTGCTTTCCAGAGGGCAAAGAGACAGTGGAGCTTGAAAAGTTTGGTTGGCAGAAAGAGGCTCCTCCCTAACTTTTCCTGCACCTGTATTTATGTTATGCAAATAGTTGCTTTAGTCTGGCAAGATTCTGTCTCTAGGTGAAGGAATGAGACCACTCTCAAGAAATGAGACTACATTACTACTCTTAATGTGTTGTTTTTGCTCTTGGGCCTGACATTATACCAATTAATGTACCAGTAATCCAAATGTTAACTTTATCTTCTACATAATATGCAAGCCTTTGCAGCAAAACAAAAACAAATGTATAATCAGACAATCTCTCATGTGAAAACTGTGAAGTTGCAGAGTCCAATACTGTTTGACTAGATAGAGTCCTAGGAGCAGTATTTATTTGGATTTTTAAAATGACTTTGCGTGCCTTTTTTGTTGCAAGGGAACTTCAAACAGTGATATCACAAAATATAGGCACTAAAATTTAAACCGTAATTCAGAATCTCAATTTTGTCTAGCAAATATGACTATAATATAGATTGATGTATTGTACTGTACTTTTAGATTCTGAGCCATGTTGGATTAATTTTTGTTTCTGTTAGTAGCAAATTAAGAAAAAAAATTACCCTAGATTTATTATCTTGATTCTTTCAATATAGCTGGTTCTTAGTCAAAAGAAAATCTAAATATTGTGCAATTCAAAACTAGATGTCTTTCCTTAATGAGAACAATAAAAGCTTCAGTTATCTTTTCTAGACCCCAGTTCTCCAGCCTCTACAGAGAAGCCACAGGAAAAACCTCATTTACGTACAAGTTCACCACAGCAAGTCATGTGCGCAGCAAGGTGGAAATAACAGGCTTCTAAATTGTGCCTGTTACATAAACAGTTAGAAAACTTGGCCTGCAAACAAGTCAGTGAAAGTTTAATGGAAAGGTGAGGAGACAAAGCTATTTATTCTCCATAAATTGCATCCGATGGGTTCGCAAAATTTCTTTTAAAAAACATCTTATTTTCCAAGGACATGAAGGCATGAAGCAATGATGTTCGCATGAGCACTATGCATTCTTCACATTGGATTCTGTTAGTTTCCATGAGAACATTGTGTATTCCGGTTCAACAAAATACTTTTGTATTCAGGAATTGCTTGCGTATATTAAAGCTTTAGTAATCCAATATATTTTGATGACGTATTCTGCAATAAAAAAAAACATATGGATAAAGTGCTAAAACCGAACCTCTCTATACTTTTAATTGCAGTCAAGGACTGCTACTCTTCCTTAGGACACAGCGATAAATAGTATATGAGTATAGCGCATGACTCATTTTCAAGAGAAATACTTCTGCTGCATTCTGGTTGATCAAAAGCAGGAAATAACAGAAATCTCATGAGATTGTCTGTCTCAAAATATTTCCAAGCCAGTGTCAGATGATTATATGCATGCTGCTAAACCACCAAATTCTTTGGGGACCTTTCCATTACTGATGTGAATATGAAGGCACACCACAGGTTGTATACATTTTGTTATGGTCAGTAGGGTGATTGCTCAATAGGACATCAAACTGTTCTGTGCCATTTGTAAATTTTAGAGGTTTGGTGATGCCTTGCAAATGTATTTGTAAAACAAATATTCTTCTCACCCCAGCAATTGGTTGACTGGAACCAATTATATAAACATGTAGCCATTATATTGCATCTGTTTCTGGGCATGATTTACTGTCACGATTGGAACAATTACTGTACCATTGTTAAGTAAAGTGGTTAAGGGAATCCTGCACCATTTTATGACCTTTTTTGCCATGGTTATTAAGTGAATCTCTGCAGTCCAATGAATCATGCAGCCGTTAAGGAAATCCTGCTTCCTTCCCTTGTCTTTGCTTGTCAGAAGTTAGCTGGAAAAATCACAAATGGCAATCACTTGACCCCAGGATGTCGCAACATGCTAATTGCCAAGCAACATGCCAATTGCCAAGCAACATGCCAATTGCCAAGCACCTGAATTTTGTTCATATGATCATGGGGAATGCTGTGATGCTTGTGTGAGTACTGATTGTAAGTTCCTTTTTTCAGTGCCATTGTAACTTTAAACAGTCACTAAATGAATGGTTGTAAATCAAGGATTACCTGTAATTCCAAAAGCCTGAAACGTACCTGGCTATTCTTTTCCATATAATTTGGGCAACTTCTTAAATATTGGCTTCTTTAAGGTCTTAGAACTGTGTTCCATGGCAGTTCTATTGAGTTCTTTCTCTGATAATCTTGATTCTAAAGATAAACCCTTTTTCTTTAGCCAGGACTCATTTTATTCACAAAGTACCTATGTGGATATGCTAAAGATTTATGTCTGATTTTGGTCACACATGGTCCATATGATCCTTGGCCACCCATTGTATTATTATTGTATTTACTTATCTAATTTTATCGTTTTATTTGTGTATTTTTCTAGAATTTACTCGGGAATTTACTCCTAATAGACACAATGGGATTTATAATTGAGTACAAACTAATAGGAATGAACCAGAGGTGGGTTCCTACCAGTTCTATCCGTGGGTGCCGCCATATTGGATTTTGCTTCTGCACATGCGCAGAAGCTAGTTTTTGACTTCTGTATGCACGTGTGTGCGGGCACAATTCACGCGCACACACATAGCGCGACCCTGAGTGAACCGGCAGTAAAAATATCCAGAACCCACCGCTGGAGTGAACAAGACATAGATGAAAGCACAAGTACGAACTCGCACCAAAAGACACTGTACAGTATACAGTTGTAAACCATGAAATTGGATACGCTGAATCTCTGTACATTTCCACAGTTATGAAATATGAAATGTGGTTTGCTTTAACAAAAAAGAAAAAATGAAACAAAAAGTCATTCCTGAACGTTTATTACTGGCTGACTTTCTGGTCTCTTTCAGCTTGTTTATGTCAGTTGCCAATTTGCGTCACTGGACTGGTTTTGTGGTTGTGTCTATGGCCCATTGGACACTCTGGTTCATGAAATAGTTCAGCATGTTAAGATCAACTAGAATGACCTGGTGTCCTTTTGCAAAATATGCCACATAGGAGATTAACAGATGTCTAAATATAACATATGGCTGATGATGTAGAATATAGTTAGAGAAACTAATGTAATGTTGAATCTCTCTGCTTTAAAGGTATATTTCATTCAACACGGTATTTTAAAAAAGCATATCTGCACTAAATGTTCAGCACTATCAAATCTTTAATTTAATTGTAGCATTTGTGGTGTAGTGAAATGGATTGAGATACAGTATATGACAATCTCAATATGACAGTCATTACTCAGTTTAAGGATTTATATAAACAAGCAGTACTTTGTCCCACTTATTAAACTATGCTGGGATATAAAACTAAGCCACTGGGATGCTTTAAAACTATGATGTAGATTTGAATGCAGGTTAAATTTGGATGGAGAAACAATTTCTGTCCCAGAGCCAGACAGAATTCAGACAAATATGAAAGTGATATAGTCAAGGAAACAGACCTCAATTAAAAGCTTGAGCATTCAATGTCCTTTTTACCAAGGGAATGAAAACACCATTTTGCCTATTTCACTGGTTTTTCCTGGTGCTGCTGGCCACAGCTACTACAATTGGCACTGCCAATCACTTGCAGAAGAAGAGGATGCTTATTTTTGGAGCTTCTGGCGAGGATCATTGATGTCTCCAAATGAGTGGGGACAACTTTGTTGTGGAAAACAGCAACCAGATAGTGAATGGTGGCAGGCAAAGTATCTCTGGACAAACAAGAGATCATGAGATTGCCCAATTACACTCTGAACATCAGCTCCTCATAAGTAAACAACAGGATTTTGCATTTTGTTTGAGAGTTGAGGAGCTGGGAGTTGAGGGATTCCATCTACCCGTATGCTCACATCTGTAATGTAGCCAGTAATGGACAGAAAGTTCAGTCAAGCCTCATTTCTTAAATATTTTTGGATTTTATTGATTTGCAACTAAGAGAGATTTTTTCTGAATATCAGGATAAGATTCTATTGGTGAGTGATCAGTTTTTCTGGATTACAAAGGAATAACGCAAAATAAAAGTTTTAAGACATAGGAACTACCAAAAGCTTAACAAGGAGTCAATGTAAGAAAGTTTAAAATAGAGTTATTTTGAAAGATTATTTTTTAGTGAAAGTCATTTTGAATGAATAGGAATTAAAGTAGACAAACAAACCAGACGACCATGGAAATGTTTACTGTTTATTATTAAAGACTGCAGACTATTTGTGGATTTTACATATCAAAAGATAATGGTAATATGAGCCAGATTGATGTTGACCATAATTATAGTGATATGGATTGTGATATAACTACAGGGTGATTTGTTTAAAAAATGGAAAAAAATATTTCAATGGTAACAACAAATGGAATTTCCCCCCCGATATTAATCCAGAATTTATATTGACTGGCAAGCATGGTAGATTTGTTGGGGTAGAAGTTAATTTGCATGGGGTTAAGCCTTTAGTACTGGGAATTTATGTCCTAAATAAGAATAAAGTATTATTCTATAAATGGCTCACAGGAAGATAGTTTTTCTTATGAAAAAAGGCTATTTGATGGGGGATTGGAATGGAGTCATTCCCCACAACTGGAGAGAACTTTTGAGAAAAGCATTAAAATCAATTAGAATATATTACCAAAAGTTTTCTTTATCTGATGACTATTCAGGGCTGGTTGAAGTACGAAGACCAAAAAGGCAATTCAAGAAAATGTGCTTATTTTTCACAATGACATAGATTCTTTTCAAGAAGAGATATAATTTCAATTTCCAAGAAATTGACTATTAAGGTTTCTAAAGTAGAGATACACCGAAGACTATTTCAGATCATAATTCTGTAAGTTTGGTTTATAAAAGAAACCTTAATTCTTCTAGACAGAGACTGGACAAAATGTTACAGAAAGAAGTAATAGTGCAAAAATAAATTGGAATAATTTGTTTACTATAATTTAGGTAAGGGCACTGATTTAACAATGGTTTGAGATGAAAAGTTTTTATAAGAGGTCATTTTATGCAACATAATAGTGAACTCAGAAAGAAGAGGTAAGAGAAAACACCAGCTATTTTGGATGAGAAAGAATAATTACCCACAGTGGAAAAGTGATTGGTGAAAATTATGGAACTTGATGAGATGGTTAAATTGACTTCTTTGATCAGAGAAAAGACAATATTTATGATTATTGTTGACTGGAAATAGAGTTTGCATTAAACTGAAAGAAATGAATTATGCTTTTGATCATTAGATAGAATAGACTATAGGAAAAGATAATTATGTTGTAACAATAGAGCAAGAGGCAAATTTAGAAATATATTTAACTGCTGTAAAGAAAGTTGGAAACTGTTTCTTTGTATCATTTCTTTCTTTTATATTTTCTTTTTACCATTTTTCCTTCTTTCTTGCACTTTTTAGCTTTATTTTTCTTCTTCTTTTCCTTCTATCACTCTTTTCCTTCTATCATTAGTTCTTAATCTTTTTTTCTTAATTTTTAAAATAAAATTATATGAACATGGTGTTCATTCCTTATTAAACATTCTCTCCCACATCATAGATGTAACCCTTGGCTTGCATAGTGTATCAGAGCTCTTGATATTCTAGAACAGTGATGGCTATCCTTTTTGTCATCGCGTGTCAAAAGTGCACGCGCATGCGTGCGCGCACCAGAGTTGGGTTCTAAATCTTCTTACTGCTGGTTTGCTCAGGGGCGCGCCGCGTGCATGCGCAGTGCTTTTTAAAAGCTTCTGCGCATGCGCAGAAGCAAAATCCAAGATGGCAGCACCTATGGTGCCACCGAAAGAACCGGCTCAGGGGTGTGGCAGGCCCCGGTTGCTAACGGTTCAGTAGAACCAGACTGAACCGTTAGGAACCCACCTCTAGTGTGCACCCATAATTTCTGACAGTTGAAGTCATTGGATAACAAGGGAGACAGCATATCAATACTATTTATCCTCTGTATACAAGGGGCAGGGTTTCAAACCCTGACCGAAAAAGGATTCATTTCCTGGTTAGGAAATAGAACTCCTATGGATAACTAACTCCATCTCTTCCTCATTGATCTACTGCAATGGTTCCTAACGTTGGCCCCACGCCCCACAAGAGGGCAATTTGATTTTTAATGGGGGCCATTGGAACCTTATTTAAATCAAGTTAATGGCCTTTTAGGCTTCCTCTGTGTGAGTAGGAGTTTTTGAATAGTAAGAATTATATGTCAGGGGGGGGCAATCAGGATTTTAGAGATGCTTAGGTGGGGCATGGCCAAAAAAATGGTTGGGAACCACTGATCTACTGGGATGCTTTTCAATATATCCAGGTGGGCAAAATTTAGTTAAATCTGGACCATCCAGCTTCCCCACTGAAGCAGTGCTTCCAAAGCCTGCTTAAATTACCACAGATTGGGTTAAAAAGGTTTTTGTTTGGGTAAGGACATATTGGGATGAGGATGAGCCCATGAGGATGGATTCCAACACGAGTCTGAAAGATCGGAAGACTAAACCTTTGGTCCTGGTGACCGACCCAGATTGGGTCCTGCAACATTATCCTGGGGCACATATATCTGTCTTCATTCATAAGGACACATAAGCCCATTAATGGTTTCACAGAGCAAACACTAAATTGTGCAGTGGCTGCTTACATCAAGTAATCAGTGCAAAATATTATTTGGAGTCTTTCTGGTTAGCAATTTACGATGAATATCCTGTGGTAGGTAGGGTGTCCATGATGCAATTATTGCCATTTCCTAGCACCTGTATGTGTAAAATAGGATTTTCCACTCATGCCTTCATAAAGAGCACAAAACAGAACTATTTACTGAACCTTGAAAATGGTTTTGGGTCATGAAGGAAAACATTTGGGAACCACTGTACTAAAGCCTTTGCAGTACAAACCAGATCAGTCCACTCATCCATAGTAAGATTATAGATGGTTGATATTATTGCAGACAGATCTAGCATTAAATAGTAACTTGAGAGTAGGTCAGCCTGGGTCTCTTCCATTGAGATGGGATAGCCCAGATTTATTTATTAACATTTCTATGCTACACAATTCCTACATTTAGGAACAACCCTAGGGGTACTATATCTCCTGTGATGGAAAGCAAGTTATAATGTCGTGTACCTGACCTTCTACAACATAACAGCAGCCACCAGAATAGTCTCTTCTCCCCTTGGGTACTCTGATAAATGTTAACTCCTTCTTAAGAAATACAATTCTGAAGAAAGGTAATCTAAATCCTTTTTCCCCAAGGCCAAAATGGATAGCTTTTGTTTTTGTTCTGCCCTATATGTGGTTCCTACAAAAGGGAAATTCAATTTCATACATATGAAATCCCCACGGGTGTGTTTGTATCACTCCAAGCTTAGGAGTGGGATGTCACATTAGTATGCTTGCGGCTCCCAGTTTTGCTACTTTGTGCTATCGAGCTCTTTTAGGAAACAATCACTGTCTTTGAATGTTTAAATCACAGATTGGATGATCAGAACAACCTGAACTTAAATCCAGGCAAGTTTGAGTTACTGTTGGTCAGAGGTGGGTTCCTACCGGTTCGGACCGGTTCTATAGAGTAGGTAGTAAGCCTCTGGTGATGTCATAGAACCGGTTCTGGTCCGTGGACAACGCCATCTTTTTTGTGGATTTTTCTTTTTGGAAAAAAATTTTTTGAATTTTTTCCGGTTTTTTT
>JANHFT010006522.1:646955-658447 GCA_032467955.1 Pseudoxenodon macrops
CCCCCTCCGCTCGCCTCGGCAGACCACGCCTTCTCCAGATTTAAGAAACTTTTGTGCATTTTTATGCTGGACATTGTCCTGAAATTTGGTCTAATATAGAATTGAATGAAAGTATTTCAAATAAATAATGTAGGCAGCAAAAGTCCACAGGATTTTCCTTCACAATTATCATTAATAATGATAATTCTAAGTGACTTTTGCTTTTGTTCTGAAGTGTAATGTGCAAGAAAGGCACAGAAACATTTTTATTTATTATCTAAATAAAGTGAAGTCTTGGAATAAATGTACATATATTCCAAAGAACAGTTTCACAAAACCAGTCTCTATTGGTTTAAAAGAGAAAGACAGGGTTTCTTTTGAGAGAAAAATAAAGGAATCGGGAGCGAGGTTAAGAAATGAAGGTTATAGTTGATACAGAAAAGAAAACATCAGAAGGTGATTAGGAAAGAAATGGAAAACTTGTTTAAACAAAATAAATCAGAATTTTTGCAGAGTTAAAATGAGAGTGTCTATATATTTATGAATAAGTTTTAATTATTTCCAAAAGTTATGATCAGGTCTTTTGAAATTGAATTTGGTTTTTCAGTCATCTGACAAAATATATCTAATATAAAAGAAGCGCATATAACTCTTGTCTACAGTAATTTCAGATTACCAGGTTGCAGTGTAGATATATCCCTTTTAAAAACTTTGAAAATCAAATGTTTAAACTATGTTGATTATTATGAGCTTCTTTTCTTAAATATTATTTCAGTTACTAGGTCTGTGGTCAGTAAATTATACCTTTACAACAAGTAATATTCATGTTAGGTATAAACATAGCATATTATTTTCATTATACTTGAAGATATGTTTTTCAGCATGGCATGCTGACAGAGCAATTTTGCAGGAGCTCAAGAAGACTTGAGGGGATTTTTCTTATAAGAGTTACATTCAAATCTTGCTCAGGGGTGGGTTCGACTTACCTTTCCTACCGGTTCTGGTCGCGACGGAAGTGCATGTTCTGCGCCCTTGTCGCACCCGGATGTTGCCTTGAAAATAACCCTCTGTGCATGTGCAAGAGGCTTTGCGCATGCGCAGAGGGTTATTTTTGAACCAATTTCCTCCCGGAGAACCAGCTCAGGGGCATGACCAGCTGACCATCGCTGCCGGTTCGGCGAGCAGAGGCAAATCTCCGCTAACGGTTCTATAGAACCGAACTGAACTGGCAGCAACCCACCCCTGGCTCAAACCTATAATCTTTTCATGTTTTATATGAATTCCATCGGTTGGTGGCCTCTTGTAGTACAAGTAAATCTTAATTGTTCTCCTTCAAACACTAAAAGTGAAGTATTAATAAAAGATAGTATTTATATTTTATAATAATTGCATATTAGCATACCGATAAATGGCTTCCCAACGTTTTGATTACAGCTGGAGACATTAAAAAGTCATCTGGCCAAAGGAAGTGAAAATGAGCCCATTATCAACAACACATATAACCCTGAGGAAAGAAGTCCACGGATCCCCAAACGTACGTTGAGAGATAAAGCAGCAATTGAAGAAAAAACAAATGATGTTAGCGGAGAGGAAAGCAAGCAAGTTGGGCTTAAGAAGAAGAAAAAGGCAGCCCTACAGAAACAACTTAATGAGGAAGAAAAGGTATCTGAAACGAAGTTACACTGCTCTGAAAAGCAGATTCAAGTTTTTTCAAAGAAAAAAACAGACAGCGTGTTGCAGGCAGATGCAGTTCATTGGAAAGGTGACAGCCACATGAAAGTTGCCTTGAGTGGACTACGAGACAGATCTGAATTAGATGAGGAAGAAGAACAGTTAATTCAAGCCTATGAACAGCAAGTGGCTGAGGAAGAAGCAAGTGCAATTAAGAAAAAAATAAAAAAGAAACTTAAGGAACAGATGTCTGAATTCATTCCCAGCACTCAAAGCCATGAAACGGTATTGAACAACGAAGTGAGAAAAAAGAAGAAAAAGAAAAAAGAAGTACCGGTTTCCTCTGAATCTCAAACAAGGTATAATAGTGAGTGATACATTTGTATGGATGTAAGATTTGTGACAGCTGTTTGGGTTGCATTATTGTTGACATCAGAAATAATTCCATATGGTTTTGTGTGAGGAAAATATAATGGCTCTATCATATTTGGGGGGGGGACAGGACGACGGGATATTCAGTGAGCCAGTTTTGTCTCGTTGCAAAACTATACCGTGGTTTGTAAAAAGGAAATGACAGAATAGATAGTTGGAGTCGGATTGCATAAGAGATATAGGAAGCCTGCCCATTAAGCTCATAAGTCATGACAGTTGTAAAGTGGGTCACCCACGTGACAGACCTGCTTTTTCAACCTTTCTTGTGATGGTCATTAAGCAAATGCGGCAATCATTGTTCTTGATGGAGTGTATTGGCTGAAAACTGGAATTAATTTTTGGCAAAAACATAAATTGTGGCCACATGGTCATGTGACACTGCAAACTGCCATAAATGCAGGCCGGTTGCCAAGCACCTCAAATGCAATCATGAGACTTTAGGGAGAGGCGGCCATTGGAACTTTAGGGTTTTAAGTACCTTTTGGGAAGTTAGTTGTAATTTTGAACGATTGCTAAGCAACTGATCTCACGTTGAGGGCTACTGGTAGGAATGAAGATTGAAATCATACCTTCCTTGTCATGTTGCCTAGATTCTTAGCCATGCCATCCCTCAGCTTGTGTTTCACCATGATTCTGAGCTTATCCTACCACAGATCCAGCTTAATAGGGCGGGATTTTTAATAAACTTTTCCTGAACAAACTTTGTGTGGGCGAGGTGTCTCAGTTAAATCCATTCAAGCCACTTCGAATGTGTATGTTGTTTGCCTGCATTACAGGATGTAATTATTAAACTATTGAATCTGGGAGTATATTTCAAATCCTTGTTAACCCCATGACTACTTTCATTCAGTGCAATGTTCCTGTCTGAATTACAATATGAGCCAGAGGAAGAAAATACCAGGAAAAAGAGATCTTTGGAAAGACCATTTGTATCCAAATCTATAGAAGGTGATCTGTTAATAGAGCAGGAAACGAAAGGCAAAAAAGCAAAAAGAAAATCCCCCAAAGGTTTGTGTGATTAGAAATGGAATGTTTTAAATGTTTTCTAATTGAAGTAATTCTCAGTTAAAAGGCCTATAGTGTGTTTATGTGGCCCAAATTGCCCCATATTTGTGGCATAAAGATCAGAACAGTAATCCACTGATTTTGTATTAGCAAGATTGAGGTAATGGATCCTGCTTACATTTAAGGAGATCTGGCTATTTTCATAGGCATTGGGCCAGGATGTTATGTATGCGCATTGTTGAGTTTAAGTTGTATTTGTAAATAATAGTGCTGGTAAGGCTGTTTTAATAATATCATACATAATAAAGTTTGGTCTAGTGGCGCAGACACCAAACTAGAAAATGAAAAACTCTGAATTCAAGTCCTGCCTTAATCATGAAAGCCAGCTGGAGGACCTTGGGCCAGTGACTCACACTCAGCCCTACTCACAGGGTTGCTGTGAGGAAAACTGTAGGGGGAAAGTATGTTCACCATCTTGAGTTATTTGCAAAAATAATAAAAGTGGGAAATAATTAAATTAAATTCTGGCCAGCGTTGCCTCATATTGTGAGATAGGTGGCAAAGAACTTTACTTAACTCCTTATTGTAGGGTTTTAAGGGGTGAAATGTATATTTTAAGCCTTGAGAGACTTAATCCTCTTTACATTTTAAAACCGAAAAGCACCTAGCCATTTCTAGTCGGGGCTACCAGTTTTATTCCTGCCTTTCCTGGTATCTTCATGAAGTCACTTAAGATTTCTGACAGCTCCCAGGCAGAAGTACTTTCCATGTTAAAGTGTTTGTGCTGTTGAATCATTCAGGACAGCTGTTATGCATAGAAATCATGATCTGACTCATAATAAATGAGTTGACTGAAAATTCATTTAAGACAAATTTTTAAATTGTAGGTTTACTGGTAATTGCAGCAATAAACTTAACAGTAGTTCTCAATTTTCACTAAAGTCTGTTTTTTCTTTCTTCTAGCTCTAGAAGAAGATACTGAAAACATGACAGAAAATACCTTACACATGACTTCTGGGAATCTTTCACCAGAATCAAAACCTGGTTTTGATGATAGCCTTGTTTTAGGGGTTTACATCCATCGAACTGATCGACTTAAAACTGATTTTATGGTATCCCATCCAATGGTTAAGGTTCATGTGATTGATGAGAAAACTGGTTTATATGTGAAGAAAGAGAATAGGTGATTTACTGACTTACTGTAGATTTTTTTTATTCTTGATGTTAATTTGTCTGTGAAAAGCTCAGATACATTTTTGGTTTTTCTAGATCCACCTAGATGTATATAACACATTAAATGTGGGTCATTCAATGTGTTTAAACAAAAATGTGTCAAATAAAAATGTAGCTTATTTAATATTCCTTAATTATTTCTGCACCACAATAATTATCATTTACTGAACAGAATTGAGATTCGTATGCTTAAGCAGTTTTAGATGGAGTCAGTATTTGAATTTTGGATTGCAAATTGAGGCATTTAAAAATTTATCATTCTTTTGTAATTTCAAATAATAATTCTCATTGCCATTTGAATTTAATGCAAATACTGTTCCTAAGTTTGTTGGGTGGTCAGATAACTATAGATGTAATGAACATTCATTTCAAATAGGACAGCTTATAAAATATGCAGATTCTCTCCAGGATAATACTCTTGGGATTTTTCCAGAAAGATCATAATAAGAGTTTGATGATATGGTCAAGAATGTATCATGGCTGGAGTCAATATTATATCTAATTTGCAGTGTTTAGAAAGAAGAAAATAAAGAAATTACTTATTCCCTAATGTCATATTTGCTACTATTTTGTGCACACTCCACAGCAGGGGTGTCAAACTGGCACGGATGCGTCACGCACAGGCCACGCCCACTGTGAAGGGAAAAATGTCGTGATATATCATGTGATGGCAACGTGACATGGCAAATTGACACCCATGGTCTATAGGGAACAGATTCCATTGAACTTTTGACAATTTTAGTCTGCAAACAAAACCTGTCACAGATATCATATGAAGCACTTTCCATTGCAGTATGCCTACAATATTTTAACCATTTGTAAGAATTGGTTTTAAATGATAACAAGCTTCTATTTTTTTCCCTCTTAAGGTTATCTATCTGTAATGATCTGTAACCTTTGACCTGCACCAAATCACATTAATTCACTTTTATATATTTCATTGTGGTTTGGACTTTGATCAGAATAATCTGAATAAGTTCACTATATTCTGATTTGCTCATAAGGCTAACCTTCAGTGTTATTTGTTGTTTATCCGAGTATCTGAACCAATCCAAAGGAAGAATCCAAAGACAAACAAATCTCATTATGCCTTGAAGTGGGACATTTAAGCCAGTTGATAGTTGGATGATGAACACTTTTTCTATTGAATTAAAGCTACTTACACTAGACAATTATAAGAGAAACAAGACATAACTCAGTTACATGTAATTGTTTTTATATAGCAGTCGACAAGTTTCATCCTTCTATGAACAAGAGAAAGTGGCACATATTCTTCCTATTATGACCCAGCCTTACGATTTCAGACAGTTTAAATCAACACTACCAGAATGGGAGGAGCAAATACTATTCAATGAATGTTTTAACTATTTTCTCCAAGATGCTGAAGGGAGCCCCAAAGTAATTCTGTTTTTTGAGGTAAAAAATGACGTATTAATCATTCTATCTTTTGTTCCTTCTGGCAAATACTTTCTGTATCTTTCCTCATACTGAGAAAATGCACAATTTCAAAACTGGATTGTTTAGGAACGATGCACTTTTGGTGGTGGAAGCAGACCAGATAGCCTAATTGCATAAAAACATTTTTCTTTTTAAAAAATTCGAACAAATTGTGAAATTTAAAGATGCACGTAGGCCATCATCAGAGAGTATAATATTTTATTTTCAGGTCTCCTAATAACCCAATTATCTGTTTACTGCTTAACTGAATACTTGGTTGCTAGAGAAAGAGACAAATTTAGAATCAAAGCAAAAGTAAAGGAGTATCATTTGTGTTCTGGGACGTTTCTACGATCCATAACAACAGCCTATATCTAGTTTGTATATATATCTTTAAAAGCATTTTCTTGTGAGGCTCACATCCACTATTTTTATGGCATCTTGAGTGAGATCTGAAATTCATCAAATACAGCAAGGCTTTAGATTGCTGTTCTGTATATATCTCAATTGTTTACTGTATTTGCCACAAGAGGTCTTTATCATAGGAAACTAATATGTACAAAAGATTTAAGAAAAATCCAACAAAATTAACCGATATTTTCTATGACTGTAATTACAGAAATGTAAACTGAATAAAATGTGTTTTCTACTTCCAGGTGCTTGATTTTTTGAGCATGAACGATGCAAAGGCCAACTTTGATATTCAAGCTCAGGAAAGCGGCTTTCGGAAAATCTGTTGGGCATTTCTAAAGGTTTTTATTTTTTATTTTAATGGAAACATTGTACTGAAGCATTAAACAAGTCTGAGCAAAGATAAACACGAAAATGGCTTTGCGTATAGTCAAAGAATAGACTTTGTATATAGTCAGAAAATTAGTCAAGGTATATTTCAACTAGTTTACGTTCAAAAAAATTTCAATTTGCAAAATATAGCAGATCATATATCCATCCACCCCCATTATTGAAAAGTTGGATGGAGGGTCTTCACAATTACTTCTGTTTGTGTTTCTGATTAAATATGTGGTGGCTATTATTCTTGCTTTCCTGAATTTATTCTGGCACCATTTGATGTAACACAAAACCAGCTTGTTTCTGATTCAGTAATGATGACAGCAATACAAATGACAAAATCACCAGACTAATCAGAAAACATTATCAACTATCTCTTGGCTGTTTGACATCATTGTGATGTCAAACAATGTGATAGCAATATTTTTGCGCTCATCATTTTATCTGTGTGTGTTGTGTAATAGATTTTGACCTGAGCGTGTGCAGTTGTGCATATAGCACTTCTCTTCCCTTCTTTAAACCAAACAAGTATTTCCTGGGATCATACTGCAGCTGTGGAGGGCAACTGTGTCCCCAATTGGTCAAAAGAGCATCAAAAACGTGACTTTTCATCTAGGTGTTGGGAGAAAAAGAGTCAGACCCCTTATTCATCCATCTGCTGCACTTACCATCTTTCATTTTTTATTGATGGCTGTTGTAATTTCTTTGATAGTTTTGATCTGCCCAGATTCATTGGGAGTTGGGCATAGTTGCCTTTTCACAGCTGCCATTCTTAGTTGCTAAAATAGAGAGAATAAATTTTCATTGGATATACTCAGCTATTATAGCTAAACCTACAGTCTGGAAATTATAGTATGAGTTTGACTCCTTATATTCCTTCTGAATAAAAATAAAGAACTGTATGGTAGAAATAACTCTGGCATAGTCTGGCAGGATTCATTTATCAGGCTGTAGCAAAATGATAGGAGACATTGGTATTCCGTTGGTTCTGGTAAGAACAATTGGATCTGGTTCAGAATCAACTAGTTGGTTCTTAATGTCTTAATTTTAAGCATTGATACATGAATTTCTGTGGAGATTCTCCGTTATCCAGGTCATGTATGTCCCAAAGGTACTTTTTCAAGAGGCAACTGTACTTTCTGCTTTTTCTTTGAAAATATGTCACTTTAAAAAAATGCAAATTACCAGCTATCTGCAAGAGTATAAATCCTTCCATTCTCCACCATCCAGTCAGAGCTGAAGAAGCTTCTTGGATGAGAAGCGAAACATCTTGATCTAGTTGCCTCTTGAAAAAGCACCTTTGGGCCATTGATACCTAAATGTTCTTTTTTCATTTTACTTGCCTATCTCTAAACCTATTTCATTTTGCAATAAGTTTTTTTAGACTGTTAAACAAAAGGCAAAAGCTATTATGGTATACAGTGCTGTATATAGGACTTCAAAATATGCTTGGACCTTTTCAATTAAGATACTTAAACAGTGACCCAGGTTCTGAAGGAAGTGGGCAAAACCTGAGTATACTCCCCTACCTGGCAGAAGATAAACATTTATTGTACTGAGTTGACTGTCATGTAAATTCACATAAACGGAGGACACATCTTCAAAGTAAAAACAGGAAAGTCCAGTTGCCTCCTGAAAAAGAATCTCTACAGAATTTTAGCTATACAGTTTGGGATGAACACCCTTTGAATGGTGTGGGAGTAGGAATGGATTTCTACAAACTGCAGGCTATGAGAACCAGGAGCACGACTCAGGTGACCCTGAGGACACAGATAAACCTCCCAAGTGCTTCAACAACCCTCAAAAGGATGCAAATGACCAGCTGTCGTCAAGGAATATAAATCCTTCCATTCCCCACTGTCCTGTCAGAGCTGAAGAAGCTTCTTGGATTAGAAACGAAACATCTTCAAAGAAAAAACAAGAGAGTCCAGTTGCCTCCTGAAAAAGCACCTTTGGGACAACATTGACCTTGAAGACTGAGAATCTCTACAGACTGTTAGGGTGGGTGGATTTTAGGTCTCCCCACTGTTAGTCCAGTATCTTAGCTGCAACACCGCATTGTGTAGACTGCTGTTATTTGTCCTTTCATCAATAAAACCTCAGTGTAATGTATATTTTCCCCCATCTTAATTATTTGGTCATTTTCAGCTTGTTGGTGCAAATGGAGTTCTGAACGTTGGTGGAAAAGTACGTCTTCAGTTGTATTCTCCTCCTCCAAGAACCAGGTCACAACTTCATGTGGTGGAAGTTTATGACTGGTGGGCAAAGCATCCTAGAAAAAATTACCCTTCAACATTGTATGTGACTGTAAAAGGCATTAAGCTTCCCGATCACGTATGTTAACTTAAGTGTCTTTAAATTATATCTTGTGACCATGACAAAATAATGTCGTCTTCTTGGCCTTTTTATTATTAGCTGCAGAGCGAAAAATATTCCCACTTGTGCTAAATTCTGAAATGCCTCATCTTTCATTATCTCCTTCCAGTGATATAATATAGTTCTGTTTTATGCTACAGATAAATTAAGGAATATGCTGCTGAATAGTGAAGTAGCTACACTTTGGCAAAAATGGTAGACTACATGGGAAATTTTACTCTCTTTTTTTTTTTAAAGAAGACTGCTAAAGCTGAGATGTATTGGTCAGACTTTGCTTTAGTGAAGCTGATTAACAGTAATTTTATTGCTATCATGTTTTGATAAGATGGATGTAGCTAGTGATTTAAAGGGTCTTGGTTTAGAAAGCTTCTTTTTCTTTATTCAAAGAAAGTATTTTAACTCATTGGGTATTCATACTAACACTCTTTTTTTCTGCTTAGAAAGATGCCTTATGCTTCCATACAAACAGTTTCTACTGTAGCACAATCCAATCTTAATACATGAGTATGTGCGTTGACACAACTGCTTGCTGATTACAGAATTTAATATGCTTTTGACATGTCATGCTAGCAGTATAATTTGGTCCAGTTGGGGGATTCTTGATGTAGCGGCTGTAGGTGTTAATGAGCAATCATAAAATCTGTAACAGTGATGGGAAATGAATAGTAATCTGAAGAAAGGCATTTGCAAATGAACATAATCACATGCTTAGTATGATATTTTGAGGATGGAGAAATCATGTCATGTATGCGTGTGTTAACTAATCCTGCATGTACTTGCAGTTTGATTTCCTTAAATGAAGTTAATTTTCATATGAATATTCTGATGTGCACTCCCTTGATTTAAATGGTCTATTATCTTTTCTTCTTTCTTTTCATGTATTGAAATTTTATATTTTTTGTTTTACATCACTACATATATCATTTTATAAAACATATATTAAAATTGTTTTCATATATTTTTCTAGGTAAACCCTTCTTTGCGATCTATGATGGCTATTCAGCAAGAATATCATAGCACATCATTCTTGGATCTACAAAATGATACATCTAAAACAATATTGAATTCTGGAACTCTAGTGAAAAAGGAAGAACCATTTAAGTGGTCAAAACTTCCTGGACAGGTAAAAACATTTTCAGATAATTGTTATACGTTTTGATAGTAGCCTTTAAAAAAATCAAACTATTGTTATCATCTTACTTTAGTGAACTATATGGAAGCAGGAAGGACTTGAGGTTTCTTTTCCAGTTTTTATTTGAGAAATATCTAGTGCTATTTATGACTAGGTGAATTGCAGATATTTTGCAGAAATATACAACACCTGGATTGTTATTAAAATATGAATAGTAGAGAAAGTTAACTTAGTAAATTTAAGAAAATAGACTGCTACTTAAACCACTAGTGATAGTTTTAGTAGTCTTAATCTTTTTGTTTCTTTGAGCCTGCTGAAGTACTGTTTCATCTCCAGAATTCTGCTTGGAAAATGAAGGGAAAGCTTTAAGACTATGTACTTTTTCCTCCCCTTGGTATAGAGAAAACAAATGATGAAATGCTATTGTAAAATGTAGTTATTGCAAGATTCATATTGAAGTGTCAGTGATCCCAAATTTAAAAATGCATTTGTTCAGGGCCAAAGTTGGTATGCTGATAAATGGCTGACCTTTTTTTCTGGAAAACAAAGAAACACCCTATTGTTTCCTAAACTCTAATGTATTCCAGATATGGTTACAATTTGCTGGAAGCAACATATATAGAGAAGGACAGGATAAGTAAAACTAAATTAGACTGGATCCCATTCAAAAGCATATTCTAAGTTGAGATGACCCAATTGCCTTTTCTTTGTAATATGAATGTCTTTTATAAAATAATGTAACATGTTATATAATTTGGTTCCTCATAAGAAACATGCATTAGAGCAGAGGGAAGCAGGAAAGAAGCACTGTTTTAGAGATTAAGTGCCAAATGTGAGATATGTTCTTGATTTTTTTAATATATCTAATTTCACTGCCTGCAGTTTTTCATTACTTTTTTCACCTTCCCATTATTATGATTATTATGATTATTATTCCCCTAGTTTAGGCAAAACAATCATGATCACATACCTCTGTTCCTCAGAAGTCATTATCATAACCAATTTGTTATATGAAACTACGAAAATTTACACACACACACACACACCAAGGGTGGGTTCTAACTTCGCTGGGTTCGCTGCCTCCTGCACCATGTTGGCGCGCCATACGCAGTAGAAACAAATTTCCAAAGATTACCCCCTCCTCCCCAAAAAAGCCAAAAACAAGATAGAGCCACATGCACAGTGCCAGAAACCCGGCTTGTGCGCATGCTCAGAAGAAAAAAACCCAGAAAAAATTAAAAAAAACATTTGTTTTCAAAAAAAAAGATGGTGGCGTCCATGGACCAGAACCGGCTCCATGACGTCACCAGCGGCTTACTACCTACTCAGTAGAACTGGTCCGAACCAGTAGGAACCCACCTCTCATATATACATACATACATACATACATACATACATACATACATACATACATACATACATACATACATACATACAT
>JANHFT010006523.1:10082-22705 GCA_032467955.1 Pseudoxenodon macrops
ACACCCCCATGCTGATTTCCCCCCCCCTCTAAAATCAACTTAGACTTTGACATCTCTATTAATTTTATATAAAGAATCAGCAGAAAGTTGTGGGTTTAATTCTCAACATCTTGAAGCAGAACTGAGAAAAACTTCAGTTGAAAACTTGGCAGAGCTGTTCTCATCCTTATAAATACTTTTGGGCTGTGAATCAGTGATTGGACTCACAACAAGCACATCTGCATAATCCTAAATTCAGCCATTTAACCTCATGGTTGCAACTTTAATTCATGATTTATAAATTCCTTCCTTCCTTCCTTCCTTCCTTCCTTCCTTCCTTCCTTCCTTCCTTCCGTTTTATACTCTCAGAACTCTGTAGCAGGTGTTTACAACATGTCCTTACACTTTGACAGGTTATGTTATCAGATTAGGATTTTTCAACTGTACAATTACTACTATTATTACTAGCAAGAATAGGTACTCTTAATGTTTTATGTTTGTGCTCTATGCTCTGTGCCAATCTGTGCGTTCACTGAAAAATCTATTTAATTCTGTTTTGGCACTGTGTTTTTAAAATTGTCTTGAAAATTGTGTTACTGAAATTATTTTCTATTTTCAGTTGAGTAATTATCTCAACCCCAAGATCTCTATATTCCTACATGCATTTGGATCCTTACATAAACACTTTGGATTATAGTTTCAGTGAATAACTAGATGCAAAATCAAAGTGGGGTGGAAAATTGTGTTCAGATTCTCATAAATATTTGGGAACTCCTTAAGGATGCAGAAACCCAAACCTTACTTTTGAGCAGATCTTTTTTCTATGTTCTGAGAGCTACCAGATCTACACTGTAAAAGTCTGGGCCACCATTAGATGGCAGCAAGGCTTCTGAAACCTTCCCTTTTTGTGCAGGATGGATTCCATGAAGCTTATATGGCTTTTGGCAGCGGGGCAGGAGAGGAGCATTGAACATAGAAATAGAATATCAGCGTTGGAAGGGACCTTGAAGGTCATCTAGTCCAACCCTCCTGCTCAAGCAGGAGATGCTATACCATTTCAGACAGGTGGCTGTCCAATCTTTAAGAAAAGCCTGTACTTTTTCCAAAGTTCCAGAGAAGTACATTGCTGTTTTTCCATTTTGATGTTGTCCTCTTAGAATGACTGGAAAACCTGGGCCTTTCACATATGCTGCCAAACTATAATCCTCAGCATCATGTATAATTGGTCAATCTGACTAGAGCAGGTGTCAAATTTGCAGCCTGTGGCCGGGGTGCGTCAGGCACTGGCCAGGCCTATGCCCGGTTTAGTGAAGGAGAAAAAAGTCACAATACATCATGTGATGCCGCTGTGATGGCATGAGTTTGACACCCCTAGACTAGAGTTTCTGGAAGCAGTCAAGCTACTCAGTGATATCTGCAAGGCTTTAATCTCACAACAGTTACTGTCCTATGCTACCTTTCTACTAAAGAGGGAACGACCTAACAATCTCATTTCCTTCCCTCTCTCATTTTATTCCTCCATTTGTTTTATTTTTCTCTCTCTTCTTTTCACTAGACACCCTGAACATTCTATAAGATCTTTATTTTAATTTTAATGCATGTAATTATTTCAAGAAATGTTAACTGGGCTAAAGCAAGAAGCTATTTTAAGGAGCCGATTCTGATGGAACTTGTACAAGGTACATTTGGGAAATGTTGAAAGCAGTTTCTTGTAGAATATACTAATACTCGGTGGCCGATGGCAAGATTCGATCATTTTTCAGGAACACAAGAAATTATTTCCAGTCAGGCTCTTTTACGATCACATAGTTCTTTGTGTGGTCAGGTCTATACCTGGTTTGGGCCAATCAAAGTACATTTGTAAGCAAATGAAATTGTCCACTGCACTCCCAGAGTGCTTCCAAATTATTTGATGTATGTGAAGAGGTTAGCTATTAATATTGCCTTCAATACAGCTAAATTATCTGGCTTCAGAATCACTTGCAGATTCTATTAAAGACCCCTATGGAGGATTGCTTCTTGAAATAGGCATTTTAATTCATCCGGGTACACTAAGGTGTTGCCTTCCTTTCATTAATAAAATGGAAACTCATAAAGAAAACCAGATTATCCTGAATTTATGATCAAGTAATTTTGTTTCTCTTAGGTCTGGTAATAATTGCAGAACATCATTTCTATCTATTGCCACTTCTCCCCCCCTCTTTTCTTTTCTTTTCTTTTTTTCCACACACCTAGACCATTTTAATTTCTCATGTTTATTTATCTTTTCTTCTCTTTTAATTTGACAGAGAAAGCTATCTAAGACCCCAGGAGGCAAACACAAAGAGCTAGGAATGAGTTCTTTCCATCTTCAGTTTAATGAAATAATAAGTAATTGATTTATATTTATGGATGATTTAAACATTCAGGAATATACTTTCATATTGGAATTCCATAAATAGCAACTAAGTTTTATACTAATGTTGATGACTTCTAAAATCTAATCCTGCTTTCCCAGCCTTGGGACATGGACATTGAGCATGCTGGTTGACGTTGAAGATAATGGCAATTGTAGTCCAAACTTTTTGAAAGGCAGAAAACTACTAGGGATTGTTTTCTAAATCTAAAACATGCAATGGTTCAAGCTGCTGTAACTGAACTGTTTTATGGAGCAAAACCAAAGAAAGGTTACTGCTACTACTTTTGCTACTACTTTTGCTATTACTTTTGACCAGTTCAACTATGATTGTTCAGTTTCTTTTTTTTCTTTAAAAAAAATATTTTTATTAAACTTTTTTCACATTAAAAACATCTCACATCCAATATTTCTAATCCTGAGAAATCGACCATGTCTCTTTTTGGTCATTTCCATTCCTTTTACATTACAGATAATATCCATATTTATTATTGCAATTATATTTCCTATAAACTAATAATAGTAGCCTGATGTAGTCTGTGCATATCCTATTAGATCATATTCTTTTCATAGTGTTAGTCTTCTAAGAAGGCAAATTTGCTCTTTTTGGGAACACTGTGATATAACAATTGTAAAATACATTTGAAAAAAAAATTCCACAATATCTCTGGCACCATAAGACTCTCATCTATCCCTTGTTGAAGTTTTGGACAGTACTCCACCTTTGAACAGAAGAAACCGATGTTGAATTGTCTTGTCTTAATAGGCCCCAAATCTGTTGGAAAGTTTAAAACACGAACAATTATTTTCATGAAAAAATAGTAGAAGAAATTTTTTACTGCTTTTGTTTTAAGGATAGCCATATCAATAGGAGGACTGCAGCCCCAGCGACATCACTGCCGTCAGCCTGTATTACGAATGGTTGAGCCGAGTCTGGGTGTCAGAGAACAGGTTCTGCTAAGAACAGAGCCTTTAATCGTTCAAAAGCTTGTTGGCATTGCATGGTCCATTGTATGGGGTTTCCCAGATGAAGTTTCCCAGTTAAGTGTTCTGTTTTTAGCAGGTCAGTGAGTGGTAAGGCTACTTGGGTGAAGGACGGGATAAATTGGTGCTAGAAGTTGGAGAAACCAAGGAAACTTTGTAATTGTTTCCTTGTTTTAGGGGCCTGCCAGTCTAACACTGCCTTCACTTTAAAGGGGTCCATCTCCACTCCCTTTGGCGAGATACGGAATCCCAGATAGTCTAGTTGAGGGTGATGAAACTCCCACTTAGAACATTTCACATATAAATGGGCAGCTAGCAGTTTTTTAAGGAACTGTCATACTAGTGTAACGTGCTCCTCCATGGTTTTCGTATAGATAAGAATATCATTAAGGTACACTAGCACCCCCTTGTACAAATGGAAGGCCACATGCGTGCCCTCCCGAGCTCCATTTTCACTGGCAGAGGGTTGCAGGAGGCCGTGGTAGCCCAAAACAGAGCTCAGGAGCCCATTTTCCCTGGCAGAGCACTCGGGCTACCACAGGAACCCCTGACAGGAGTGATGTTGATCTGGCCACACCCACCCTGGCCACACCCACCCCAGCCCCGCGAGGTCAAACACAACCCTGATGCAGCCCTCAATGAAATCGAGTTTGATACCCCTGATGTAGAAGAACTAAGGACCTTGTGCTTCTTCCATAACAATATGAACTTGGAAATATCCCTATTCAGCAAATTCAGCCATTCTAAATTAATAACGCATTTGGTTTTATTGGCTTTCAATGCTTGAGCAGGTTAAGGATATGTAAGCAAGAAAAAATTCTATTTTGGTGGAGAGGAGGTGAAGTGTCCATGACGCCAATGGGGCCATTAAGAAAGATTAGGCCATCTCTCAAAACAGCTTAACTTCAAGATGAGCAAAAAATAATGAAGGCTACTAATTAAAAAAAGGCTACTAATTAAGAGAATGGAAACATAGGAGGGAGGGTGGAATGCAAAAGGAGCCTAGTTTAATTTTGAGAGTTTATAGATAAATATATTTATATACACACATACAAATATATATATATATATATATACTCTGGAGTCAGCTAAAGTTGAGTACAAAATATGCTGAATCAAAGTAGGGATGTTCAATGAACCATGTTAAGTTCTTTTCATTTCAGCAATAAGTCCAAACAGTATAACTTTTAGGCTATGATTATTTCCTCACCTACCTGTGAATAAGCCCTAATAAATTCCATTATACTTACTTGAGAGATTAACTGAAAGTTAATAGCCTCATCACATTTATTCAGAAATGAACTTTGACATATGAAGTGGAACCTGAACCTTTAAGCAAATATGTTTAGGTTTCTTTCTCATTTTATTCACTTTTGTTAATCACCTATAGATTGCTTTTTAGGTACATAGGCTTCCAGGATGATTACTAAAATGTTGTTTTAGTGGAAAAACAGAATATATGACTTAAGATAACTTTTGTGTATTGTAATGTTGCCTTAATTGCCTTGTTTTTATCTTTAGTTTACAAATTTTTATTAAGCATTTAGACTAGGAAAGCTCTATAAATGGAAAGACAAAAATAGAATAAAATGTTACAGTAAAAGTAGAAATGGGTTCCATTATTCTAGGAGGATTTAAAAAGCCATACAATTTGTAAATTTTGCTAAGGATCCTGAACAATCTTAGGGGGAAAAAACTTGAAAAGATAATAGAGAAGTTGTCAGTTAGTGCTCTTAGGTGACTGAGTTTCAAAAGCAAGAACGCAAGTAAAACCCAATTGTGTTTCCTTAACCATTTGCTTGATCTTATATAGTTGAAGTATCCGAGGAAACATCCGCTGAGGATCCTGATTACAAGGGAGTTTCAGATTGAGGTGGGGTGAGAGGTACTGGTTGAGCTTTGACCCTATGACTTACTGTATATTACCATCAGAGGGCCATATACATTGTGAGATGCTACTATTCAGAGATAAATATTGACATTCAAATTCTTTGCCGTCCCCTTTTTGCAAGTTTTAAAGAAAATACCTTTTTATCTCCAGTAGTACTAGGACTTCTCTTTTCTTAGAGCAGGGGTGTCAAACTCACGTCGTCACGGCAGTGTCACTTGATGTATCGGGACTTATTCCCCCTTTGCTAAATCAGGTGTGGGCTTGGCCAGCGCATGATCGATCCTGCCTGTGGGCCAGGAGTTTGACAGCCCTATCTCAGAGCAAATTGCAAAATTCAGTTTAAAATAAATAAATAATCCTGATCAAATTGGAAACAAGACTGAATTTAGGATTTAAAGAATCTCATTCATTGACAGAATGCTGTCCCTGTAAAGAAAATGAAATGTTCATGCAAGGGCATTTAATAGTCTGTTTAAAAAAATACACAAATTTGAATTGAGACCTAAATTTGCTAGATTAGCTAGTCTTTTCTATTTGAAAGACCCTGTAAGGCCCCATATTGAAAGTATTCTAGCATTAGCACTCCAGAATCACATTTATATTAGCACCTACTAACATGAAGGAAAGAATGACTAATTCCTCAGTCTTGTTTCCCAAGCCAATTAGAGATTTTACTCAATCCTTTAAATGGGACCCCTTTAAAAGAATTGGTCAATCAATAGTAGTTTACAATAACTCCCATTGGATGGCAGGAAAAAGATACAGACAAATCTAAATGTTTGTTGTAATCTAGTGGTTATTCAGACATAGTAGTCCTAATGTATTTATATTCTAATGTATATAAAATCACCATATCCATTGGATACGATTTCCTGCCCTTTGAAAAAATAATAATTGTAAATCTATGTAAGTTTACCTGTGAAAATTGGTACGTATTTACTATGCCTGGTGTTGACTTTTTCTACAAATGCTTTCTTCCTACACAAGGATCTTTCCATTTCTTCTGCATGCCTTAATAACTGTGCTTGACAAATGTTTTACATTTACGGGAGTTTTAAAAGGCAGGTGCGATGTGACATATCAGAAGAAGCAAATTAAACCCTTGTAAAGCACAGCTGGAATGCTAAAAAATCTGTATTTGTAATTTAAATACGTGACACCATCGCACTGTAAAAATCAGTTCATAATTAGAAAACATCTGTTTCCCTCTACACCCTCCCCCCAATATAATGTCTAATAGTATATTTAAATAATTTAGAATGCAATAAGACTGAGACTGAGTCAGGCAATTGCAGGCATTCATCCCTCCCTGTCTTTTTTGTGGTTTTTTTTTTCTTTTGCATTTTTTTTTGAGGTTCAACCCTGACATTGTGAAAGGTAACATAATAACCGGTGAGGGAAAACATATGGTGAACATGGGTACTACAGCAGCTTTTGTGTGAGTAGTAGGAATATTCAAAGATACCGAGTAGATGGTATCAACAACAAAAATAAATTATCTGTTGTTAGTCCTGCCTCCATCCTCACTTTAAACTGTGATTTGATGACTTTCACTGTGAGAGTTGTGGCTTAACCCCCTTGAACAGGGCTGTCAAACTTCCAGCCCAAGGCCGGATGCGCCACGCCCACTCCCGGTTTAGCGAAAGGGGGAAAAGTCCTGATATGTCACGTGACGCTGCCGTGACCATGTGACTTTGACACCCCTGCTCTTGAGTAAGTATAAGTGTTCAGAGTTCAAATAGTCAAGCTGAATTTTTAGTACTTCAAGTAAGACATAACTTGCCCGGTGGAACAACCTTGATAGATGGACTAGCTTTTCATACTTTATTGGCAGAAGAGAGAAGATGGGATAAAAGGCTCAAAGATTTGCTATGGTTGCCGAATAAAAAGGAAAACATAAGTTAAATCTGCCAGGTTATTTGTAGTAAAAGCACATTTATGGCTATCACTTAATAAATTATTAGAACAAATCTCCATGCTGATAATATATTACACTTTTCTGTAGCTTCACTCCAGGTAGCAAAGGACAAATTGCTACATGTCCAGCCTATATCCTGTTGACATGATGTCCACTCATATTGTCCCATTCTGTACATTCATCTACAATTAGCAAAAAATACCCCACATTAAAAAAAATGTGTGCATAATTATGTATTAATTTAACTGTGAAATTTGCATATCTGAATTTATGTTCTTTGCAAACATTAATTTATAAGCCTATTTTATCTAATAATATTCATTTTTAAATTAATCTTGACACATTCCTTGCAGTGAGTATATTCAAAAGGTGAAAAATTGCATGAATGGCTACATTCCAACCTTCTTGTTAATTCAAGAGGTAGTTCAGACCAGCTCCTCTTGTCTGTCTTTACAATTTCCTTGCGTTTTGGAGAATGTTGAAATTTGAACTGTAATATGACTAAGTCATACTTCTTTGAAATGTATTTATTTATATACAACCTTTTTTTCATCGTAGAAATGAAGTCAAAATTTAACATTTCTATGAATATAGATCATAGACTTTAGTTCTGGTTGGTGCAGTTGCAGCTGAGGTTTACTAATTTTGGCAGGTTTTGTGTTGTTTAAGCGAATCACTCATCCAAGCATGCTCAGCAGAACCCTGTAATTGATATTGAGTTGGAATAATCATCTTTTTTGGAACCAGTAATCCTATTGTACTTCAGATAGAAAGAAAACAGAATTGCCCTTCTTTTGTTAAAAGGATTTAGAAACAATTATTGACAGAAAACTTTATATTCTGTGTATGGAATATTTTGAACTATTACTACTGTAAATTTCAATATGGATAGTAGCCTTGTTTTATGGATTATAGACAGGAGGTTGTTTACCACTAAGTGAGATGCAAGAAGTCTCAGATTCATTCTTCACTAATTCCAAGTAAAGTTGAAGGAGGCCCCTTATTCAAATTTTGTCAAAATGTAGGAAATCATCATAGTCATCATCATGTGATTAAATATAAAGCTTTTGGATTAATTTTCACTCTTTGAGTAGTCTTATAAACTGCATTATTTTAAGTGACATAGTTGGTTTTCAATGGGGGGATCCATTATTTAGCAAAAAGACATGTTTTGTGAAAACAATCAGAGATAGTTAATCCAGTCAACTTTATTTTGGCTAGATTTTTGCACAAATATTCAAACCTACTTTGTGGATTTTTAAAAAATCATGTACCTTTAACTTGTGTTTGCACTCTTCCCCCATCCATTAAGAAAATATTGTGTTGTATCAGCTTTTCCACAAAGCATGAATTTTTGCACATATATATTAAATAGCAGATTAAATATATTTGTAATACACTCATTTTGTTTCTGCTCTGAGATATATATATATATCTTAATCATCAAATTCATCATCCATCCTTTAATCTAAAATAGCATCAGAACCTACAGAAGAACTCTATGCAGACATTACCAAGCTAGAAAAATGGAAGCATTGTATAGATGTATGCACTGCCCCTTCCCACATTATCAATGACTTCTCTGCATTGTTTGCAACTGTTTTTAGCCAAATGCAATTATCTCCAATTCTTCCCAATCATAGCAAGGAATGTTAGTGGGTGAAAGGGGCTTGCATAATTTTCAAGCTTTCAATTATGTAATGCTTGCATAGGTGCTATCTTATAGCACTGAGATTTATGTTTGACAGCTCAGTGAACAAGAAATGGTTTCTTAACATGTAACTCACATTTTCAGTGCAGCTTGAATTTCACTGCTTCTTATCCTATAGCCTCTGTCTCATGAACTGCCTTTTCTTTTTTCTTCATCCAAATATTTTTCTATGCCTTTGAAGCTTGTCAGTTTATAGAAAACTTATCAAAGTATTCCATAGTGAAATTACACTATGTCCTATACTCTATCAGTGACTATTAGTCATAGAAGCTAAACAGGTTCATCATTTATAAAGGCAGCATTTGACAAGGAAACATTGCTCAGACACAGAACTCATGCTTTGCATGGTAAAATCTTCACTAACTTTAGTTAGTTTTGTGGAACACCATTACCTAAAACTTAGAACTAAGTTGCTATCAGTCATGGAAGACAACTCTGGGCAGTTGTCAAAGGTTTCCAAAGGGCACTTTCCTATATTTATATCACTTAATATTAGATGCAAGGAATAAATCACAAGGAAACACCATTACTTTGCCCTCTGTATATTCTATCAGGCATCTGGTTAGCCATTGTATTAGTATCTTGGAGTAATGACTCTTGGATAGATCTCTATCTCTATCCTTATCTCAATAGACAGACAGACAGAAAGAAAGATCTCAGTCCTTCAATTTCCTATTATGTATATTTCTCAATCCTATTTTCAAAAGGGAACAACATCATATTGCATTCTACTCATAATTCTAAGATTCATTTTATAATTTGGAGTATATGACTCTTGGCTTTTAGACCAGCAGGAAAAGTCTTGCAAAGCAGTAACTTCTTGCAAGTTCATTAGAACCCAGAGTTTGAATGTAAATGTCATGTAGTGCCATTGTATCTCTGCTTCAGTTGCCTTGCTACAACCTCTTCTGCTCCAGTCCATTACTACTTTTTCATCAGTTCCTGCTTTGGGGGCCAGGGCAAATAATGACAGAATGTCTTACTAAAGAAGGGGTACTTAATCAGCAATCAAGATTCAATTTGTTTTAATTTTAGCAGGTGTTTGTGAGGTGCATTGATGGCAGAGATAATATGCACTGCTTTCATTAGCTCTCTTGTTTTTGTGCTTGAACATTTAAGAGCCAGATGTTTGGAGGTGAGCTGATCAGAATATTAAGTCCCCAGAGGTTGGTTTCTAGAGTGTTTTACATTTCTCTCTTTATTTCCATCACTTCACCCTGAGCTGCGAGGTGCAAAAACTCACACTGACAAAATATAGTTTTGGGTATCCATTCAACAGAAAGCTTCAAATGACTGCATAATTCTCTCTCCCCAACACTTTTATTCTAATAGACAGCAATTAATCCTTGGTCTTTAGGTCTGACATATTTCCCATTATCAACCATTTCAGCTGAGAAATATCTTATGTAGAGATGGCTATGGTCTTACTGGAAATTTGATTTAAGCAGGTCCATAGAAAACTGAGATTCAGTGCTAACATAACATAAAAAGGCAACAATCTCATCACTGTTGAAGTTAAGGGTGGACTCCTGCAATATACCAGCTAAATGTATGATAGTATTACAACACAAAGATGAATGTAATGCTGTACAAAGCCACACCCCCATGTAAAGAAAAGTTGTATGTAGAAATAGTCATATTGACAAGCAATGAAAATTATCTTGTGTTCTCAGGGTACATCAATAAACACTTGTATAATTATTTTTTGTCCTTTCTGAATTTAGCAAGTTTCTTAATGTCTTTAGAGTGCAACCTGATCAAATCATCATCTTTTAACGACCCCATAATCCCTTGCAGGGGCAAATGAAATAGTACAATTAATTGATCTGGGTCTTGTTTTGTATATGCAAGTGATGAATTTTGGGGCAAAATGCCTCATGCACAGGTCATGCCCACCCCAGCTCCACAAAGGGGAAAAACATTGCAATATGTCACGTGATGGCAATGTGTTTTATGCTTTAAATGCTTTAATTCATTCAACTTCTGCCTAAGTTAATATATAATATCTAAACCTTTTCTATTTTGTTTTTGGGACAGCAACTGATATGGCTCCTTCCACTTCCCTACCCCCGTATATTAATTGCTATGTTGTACAGGCTTTCTGGGGAGTTTCTAGTTTGCCTTTGAAATTACAGTTCATAAAATACCACTGTGGTAAACTTTGTTATAAAAAATTAGACCATAGATGAGAGATAAGTGTGTGGACCATGTTATAACTATGGTACTTTAGTTTCATTACACTGGCTGTGATATAATTTCAGCAGCATATAGTGAGATGTGCAGTGTAGATCAACTTGAGCTCCTGAATAAAGTGTGAAATATAAAACTATCAAAGAAATAAGTAAATAAATATTTGAAAATGCTTATCACTATATTTTTCTACTCTAGTGGCAGTCACATTTTCCTCACCCCATTCCTAAGAGATCTGTAAGGGGTGTGCATAAGTGCACCAGCGTGTCTACCGTCCCTGTCCTAATATTCCCTTTTATTTGTATCCATTTCATGTATTCGTAATCATGATTATACTTGAATAGAATAGAATAGAATAGAATAGAATAGAATAGAATAGAATAGAATTCTTTATTGGCCAAGTGTGATTGGACACACAAGGAATTTGTCTTTGGTGCATATGCTCTCAGTGCACATAAAAAGACATGACACATTCGTCAAGAATCATAAGGTACAACACCTAATTATCATCATAGGGTACAAATTAGCAATCAGGAAACAATATCAATAAAAGTTGTAAGGATACACGCAACAAGCTACAGTCCTGCAGTCATAAGTGGGAAGAGATAGGTGATAGGAACAATGAGAAGATTAATAGTAATAGTAATTAGCAAGAGAATAGTTGTAAATGAAAGCATCGATAAACAGTGTCAAGCTCTTTAGTTGTTACAGCATGAGCAATGGTGGGTAAAGACGGAAGTAGTACTCCACTGTCTTGTATAAGACCACACTGGATAAGAACTACGGTACATTGATACAAGTGCCTCAATATTAACAATTTGACCAAAAATTATTTCAAAAGATGATGAGCTTTTAACAATGCCTTCAAAATCCTATAGGGCTACATATTATTAAACAGACAAACATCACTCTGCAACCCTTATCTCTCGGAACTGACCTAGAAATTCCCATGAAGAAGTAACTCCCATGAGTTCAATGCAGCTTGTGCACAGAAAAGCATGGCAATGTGTATACCTTAAAGCAGAAGTGTCCAACCTTGGCATCTTTAAGACTTCAGGTTGTGAAAATCCCCATCCAAACTGGTTGGGCACCCCTGCATTAAAGCTTTCATAATACATGGAACAATGCAATGCATATCAGATCATTGTTGTCAAGTCATGGGAACCAACTCATTGCTGACCCACCAGAATGATTTGAAGAGATGAGGGGCTGCTCATTATTGTTCACATGTTCAGGTCTACATTAAAATGTATCACACTTCCATAGCTGTTACAGATGTGCAATGCTATGAATTTGACCCCCCCCCAAAAAAAATTGAGGCACAAGAAAATTAAAATCATCCATTAATCTATAACTTAATGAATCTTAAAGCAGGTTCATTTTTCCTCCACATCAAATGAATTCTGGAACCAGATGTTTGAAAAAAGAATAGGGTCTTTTCCCTATGTAAGATTGAGAGTATCTTGGCAACGTTTCAATGAGGTCTCACTCGTCATCTTCAGGCTGGTGCCTTCGGCTTTGTGCCCGTTTGCTTGCACAGGCATGAAGCCGAAGG
>JANHFT010006523.1:28357-39712 GCA_032467955.1 Pseudoxenodon macrops
TTCACTCACCTCGTTAGGTCTGAAAAAAAGCTTTGAAAAAGCTACATTCGGAGTATAAGACGCACCGAAATTATCAGCCCCAATTAGGGGGAGAAAAGGTGCTTCTTATACTCAGAAAAATACGGCAAATATACCACATAACTTACCCAACTCCTATGCATACGGTACAAAATATATACCACAGCCATGACACAGATACACAGGTACCAGCCATCTCCCAAATGTCTTCCTCATTCCCATTCAACAACAATATGTCCACTGGTAAAACTGGAATAATTTGGAATCTTATCACTTTTTTTCTACATAATTTATTTTTTGAAAAGATTTGAAGTAGAAGGGTTGACTCAAGATGCATGTTCCTAGTTTTCTCTGCTGTTACATTTAAATGCCTTAAGAGACTTCTAGTACATAGCAAACTTTGTTTTACAGATGTCTACACAGAGCAATGCAAAAGCCCTAAAAAAAAATATTGAAGACCAATATCAATTTGAAGGCAGTATTAAACAATGCGACAGATACTCTTCCAGCATCAAAGACTCTGACTAATTATTCAGTGTCCCAGTGTCCAGGATATCTCATAGTTTACAAGTAAAGGTTGAGAAGATAAATCTGTTTTCCCTTTATGCAGGTTTGATCGAGTGTCTATCGAGTGTAAGAAAATGATCACGCCATCCAAAGTGAACAGTTGAGACTCTGATGAAATGGTTGAGGGAGCAGTTTATCAGCATTTGTTGAGCCGGGGAAAATAAAATATGCAAGGTGCGTTTGAATGGAAAGCTGTATCCATGGGCATTGCGTGTTCCATCAATCCGACAAAGCAAAACCCCTCAATGCAGATAATATATAAAAGAAGCATTGTAGCATTCAGCAATATCTGCATGTTGTTGAACAATGGGGGTCCAGTATTTTTCCCAGATACATTATTGATTTTTGGTGGTGAGGATGTTTCTCAAATATTCCATCTTTGTAAATATGTGTCTGTGATGTACTGGTAAAAGGTTGAGGCCTAAGAACACTTAACATACAAATTGCTTTTATGAAATTTACTATTTTATTTTAACTCCTCCCCAAAAAGAAAAATATATTGATTTATTTTCACTGTCCCCAGAGATGTTCCTATAACCTAACAATGTTCCCTGTTGCCTAACAACAACAACACAACATTTAAAGGTTTAATCCTAGGCCCCACAAAGATGAATATCCTGTCATAGATGAATGGTTATTTCTAACAATTGCTGTTTCTATCTATTCCTGAATATCTTTACTTCCTAGAATGTCTTAGAACAAACAAAACATGTCATTGTTTTTTTTATTACTTTTTTTTCCTGAAACAGAACCAGAGCTTGAAGAAATTTATAGAAATATGTCTGTCCAGATATGAGAAGTATAGTGTGTCCTTCCAAAGACAATGGAAATGCATGTGTCGGTACATTATATTTATGCACTAATGGGCAGCAGTATTTTGGCTTACAAAATAGCAATAGCAGTAGCACTTAGACTTATATACCACTTCATAGTGCTTTGCAGCCCTCTCTAAGTGGTTTACAGTGCCCCCAACAATCTGGCCCCTCTTTTCACTGATCTCGGAAGGATGGAAGGCTGAGTCAACCAGTCAGAATCGAACTCCTGGCAGTGAGCAAGCTTGCAACACTGCATTCTAACCACTGCGCCACCACAGGTCCTTAAACTAGAAAATAGTTTCTAGATTAGAGAACCTTGCTTGCATAAAGTAGTATAAGAATGCATTGGGTAAAAACTGGCTTTGGAGACACTTTGATATAGCACAGAATGTGTTCCAACTGACCAGTACTGTCCTTTCTATAGAAAAGGGAAAACTGCCTCTTTTATGGATATGACTAATAGAAGATAACCTGACTTACATCGTCTCTATTTTACAGAAAAGCATGATGAAGGCCTTGCTTGGTCCAAGCCATGATGTGCATGAGCTTATTTAATGTTAACTATGTCAATATAGAAAACTGTAACTTAGTGCATAAGGGGAGTAAGTGATAAAACACAGAAATGAATGAAATGAATGGAAGATGACAGGGGAGGAGAAGAATGTACATATAGCTTTGTATGCAGGTAGCACTATATTCTTGGCTGAGCCCTTGAACTATTTGCTGTGAATGTTATGTAGTTTGATGAAACAAGAAGGGTGGATCTGAAATCTGAAAATTATTACATTAAGACTAAATACATGTTTTGATGGGGGAAATGGATTGGACAATTGCAAATCATATATAAATAGCAAAAAACTACATCAAATAGATATATTTGAGTACCTTGGTAAAGTGTTTAGTAAAGATGGGAAAATGGATGGAAAATTTTTAAGGCATGTAGATTCTAATACAAAAGGATACAGTAGTATGTGGTCTGTTAGGACATATGAATTCTTGTTGAAAGAAGTAAAATGGTTGTATATTAAGAGTGTGCTTCTGCCTGTTTTGTTATATGGAAGCGAGAATTGGGTATGTCGGGAGAATCATAGAAATAAATGGAATGTGGTAGAAATGGAGTACTTAAGAAGTGTGTATAGAAAAATAAGAAGAGACAGGGTCAAGAATGCATTAGTGCTGAATGAATAGAGGCTGAATACAAAAGTGAGTGGCCAGTATGGAAAAGTAGGTTGAGGTGATTAGGTCATAAACAGAGAATGAATGAGGATCAAATACACAAAGAAATATATGAAGCAAGAAAGAATAAGTTGAGAGGTAGGGAAAGACACAAAAAGCTGCAGTTCTATAGAGTTGATCAGAAATGGTTGAGAAGCTTAAAAACAAAAGGCAATGCATAGGAATAACAATGTATGAAGCAGCGAAGGGCGTGATGGAAGCAATGATGGTTTCAAAGAGGTACACAGAATGATGTTGACATAAACTGTATTTCCTTTCCTTTCCTCATGCTTTTAATTTCTTTAGTTTACTATTCCCTGCTCCCTTTCTACATTTACGTAATGATTTTTACCCTGAAATGTTGTTTACTTTGAAAAGGAATATTGTGATGTACAAATGTACATATGTATCCATGGATAAGCCATGTGTAAATGACAACTCTCCATCCTTGAAAACTATGGTAAAGTTTATTACAATAAGTCCAAAGCTGCTCAGAGTTGGGAGGAGGAGGAGGAGAAAAATGTAGGTGGAAGTAGATCTTAGGCCAGCCTTAACAAGAGCTTCCCATTCTTGTGCTTCAAGAATTCAAACGAAATGAAATCTATTGATAGAATTCAGATCACTGAATAAAATGTGCTGGAAAGATGAACATTTGTGAGTCTCATTTCCTAGGGGATGGACAAGAAGGAAGGCATTTCTCTTACATGACTTGCTTGTCACTTTCACAGGTACATTTGACCAGCTGTGGTTTAAAAACAGGATATTTCATGGAATGGTCCTTCATCTCGTTTAGCGTATCACAACTCTGATGCTTGTAAATAACTATTGCTTTCAAAATTCCACTCCCTTGTTACCTTTTTCAAAATGTATTCCTAAAATTTAACCATAAGAAGGCTAAAACTACATATACTGATCTGTAGAATGTGCATTAGAAATGCACATTAGATCCAGCAAACTAGAATCACACACACAGATGCATTATAATTTTGTTCATTCTTGTTTGATAAGTGTTTAGTAACCTTCACAGATTTCATGAGAAATATTGGTGGGGGGGACTTTGATTCTGTACATTTAAGTCAGAGGTGGGTTCTGAATCTTC
Source organism: Pseudoxenodon macrops (assembly GCA_032467955.1). NCBI lineage: Eukaryota > Metazoa > Chordata > Lepidosauria > Squamata > Pseudoxenodontidae > Pseudoxenodon > Pseudoxenodon macrops. Next base: position 32,072 of record JANHFT010006523.1, read on the forward strand.
TTACTGTGGTTCGCTCAGGGTTGCGCCTTGAGTGCCGTGCACGCGCGTGTGTGTGCATGCGTGGCAGTCAAAAACTAGCTTTTGCACCTGTGCAGAAGCAAAAATTAGCTTCTATGCATGTGCAGAAGCAAAATCCAAGTTGGTGGCGCCAACGGAGGAACCCACCTCTGATTTAATTTTGGAAACTAGTATATTCATGTCCTGTGTATGACACTTAAATGCAGATGCCTTTAGATGTATTACTTTATAGATTTTTAGCAATGGTATAAGCCATTTATTAGGGCTCTTATTACCTTTTTTTGAAGCCCTGCAATTCCCCAAGATTCTCCCGTTCAAATTTTTCAAAGAAATTAAACAGCTGTGCTGAGATTTTGATAGGCTTAATGAACATATTTTATCAGGAGATCACTGCTGAGAATAGCTTGCAATCTATGTTTTAACACAAGGAAAATACAAGAGTAAGAGAAGAGAGGGTGAAGAGAAAAGAAAAGAACAATGTATGCTTGCTTCAGTTGCCTGTGTTCAGACATTTTACAGTCTAAATTAGAGCAGTGTGTGGCAACCCAGGCTCGGTCAAAATCTGTATGGATAAAGTGGCTTCAAGTTGGATTGGGCTTTGAAGGAGATAAGAAAAGTATAGGAGGTGGTTCTAAAATCATAGGGAAAGGGACCTCTGAAATCAGTCAGCTGATTTGCAACCTAAAACAAACCCTACAGGTTCACTTTGTAGAGTGACTATAGAAGCTGTCAAGATAACATGAATCTATTTTGAACATGTTAGATACTGTTATTCTTGTAATGTATTTTGCACAGACAATAGTGCTATGAAATTAATAATATTACTTATTGCTGAACACACAAACACACAGAGAGTTTTCCTCTGTGTGTGGACATGTGTATGCTGTCTCATACACATACTCCTCTATCCAATTTCTACAGCCTTGCGCACAGCTTCACTCTTGATCCTTGAACTGTGGTGCCCAGAACTGAATACATCAATCCTAATTGTAATTAATTAATTTAAATCTATGCAAATTAAAATTGCCTAGCATTGAAGATGAGAGAAAAGAAAATCGGTTATCTGGTAATTTGAGATGCAGCATCCTGGATGCCTTAATTGGAGATCTGGGCTCAGAAGCAAAAACAGAGAAGTAGAGCAGAGATTGTCAAAGGAAGAGAAAGGGGGTAACACTGTTATTTCTTTTTTTCCCCTATACGACATTTTAATTTAAGAGAAGTTGAAGGCATAAGGGCCTGGCTAAAAGATTTGGAACCATGTAGATGATAAAAAGGTGAGTGCTGAGCTGATGTCCGTGAGAAGGCAGTAGATGCTTAAATTGGCAGTGCTTTCTGAGGTAAAGCAGAGATCTAAAAAAAGGATTGTACTTTACTGATGGTAGTGAGAAAGAAAAAATCCCCTCATCTTCCAGGTGTTTAAGGAACAAGTTCAGGCTTAAAACTGGCAAGAAAGAATGGTTGTTGATTTAAAGATCTTCTGATTCTGAAAAAAAATCTCACTTGTGCTCTAAACGGGGTTGCACTACCTTCGAAAGAACAGGCTAATAATCTGAAAGATTTTCCTGGATTTACAGCTTCTATTGGAGGAGCAAGTATGGATCCTGACAGAAGAGCCTTAAGAGCATTGCCCTTGAAGCCCATTTGAAAGCTATAACTGGTAGAAAATGCAGCTATCCATGCAAAGTGGACAAATCCTATAATACTAGTGCTGTGGGACCAATATTGGCTATTGTTTGCTACGGGTTACAGAGCACTGGTTATCCCCTGTAAATTCCTATGTAACCTGGTATGAGGATTTCTATGAAAGTACTTATACTGACAACCACTTATTAAATTTGTGTGAAACACCCCTCTCCCCATGTGTGTCACATGGATTGTCAAAAATCTAATTCATTATGACTCTCATTTTGAAGAATTAGATTGGATACAAGGCTGTACAAAGAATAAATTGGTGGTGCAGTGGTTAGAATGAAGTACTGCAGGCTACTTCTGCTGACTGTCAGCTATCAGCAGTTCTGCAGTTCAAGTCTCACTGGCTCAAGGTTGACTCAAACTTACATCCTTCCAAGGTCAGTAAAATGAGGACCCAGATTGTTGGGGGCAATATGATGACACTGTAAACCGCTTAGAGAGGGATGTAAACTATGGTGAAGTGATATATAAGTCTAAACACTATTGCTATTTTACAAAATGTAGGAGAATTTGAGGGGTGACTTCAGTAGTGGGATTCAAATAATTTAACAACCGGTTTTCTGCCCTAATGATTTCTTACAATAACCAGTTCACCAAACTGCTCAGAAAGTTAACAACTAGTTCTCCCGAAGTGGTGCGGACTGGCTGAATCCCACCACTGGATGACTTCCAATTTGTTCTGGTCATTCTAGGAAGCACCCGAAAAGAAGTTGAACAACATATTTCAGTACTAATGAACTGCACTTTATAAAAATTAAAATAAACTTGCAATGATTGCTTAACTATATTGTGCATGTTAAAAAAGTGAATGTTAAAAAAAGCTGCAAATGCTTTTGAATGAATACGCACGAAATCCTTATAAGTTCTGACAATTTGATTTCAATGGAAGGCACACAATTACAAATAAATAAGCCCCCAATTCCCTTGTCATTCCCTTTTTTGACTTATTAACTACAAAATCTTCAACATTTCTTACCAGAGAAGATGTTTCAGCTGCCTGATAATTTGGGGTGCTGTACTGTTTCTAATTGTACAGTAGGTAATGTGAAATCCAGAAGTGATTGCACCTCCAATTTATATAAAGGGATTGTCGTATAACACAATCTAAAGAGAAAAAAGAGTAAAGATTGTCATATTGGTGCTGAGATATGCAGACAACTGGTGTGAACCTGCACACAATTTGAGAATTATTCATCTCTGTGCCTATTTATAGTATTTAGAACAACTTGGCAAAGATCTGTGGACTTTGTCTCCCAGAATTCCTCAGCCAGCCATGGAGTTGTTGAAGGCCACTGGTCTTAAAGTTGCCAAGGTTAAACACCTAAATATAGAAAATTAGTATCACTTTAAAAAAAAGCCTCAGCAATAATTTCATTCTTGCTGTTATTATTACCAAAACTAATTAAATGTCACCATTTATTCAGGCGCAGTTTTGTCTTTCCCAAACCTGTGCTTCTCTTTCTCTCTCTCTCTCACACACACACATACTTCTCATTCCCCAATCCTGTTCTTCCCATGCCTGCTCACTCCTGATGAAATTAACTTCTGAGTAATACTCCATATTGCATACAAGAACAGAAAGGGGAGGGAGAAAGGTTTCCCCACCCCCAGTTTCTTAATACAAGAGTGATTTTTATTATATTACTGAAGAAATAAGATTGCTCTTGCCATCTCAATAAATCACCCATGAAGCCGCTTTCTTCTTTCACCCCCCTCCCCTAAATTAAATTTTTATTTAAATAAAAGTGTTATGTTTGTATTTGAACTGACAGCTAAATCTGATAATTAGAGTGCATGAAGTTAGCTTTGATTGGCATTGTAATTGGATTGTCATTGGGCTGAAAACCTATTATCTTTGGATCATGCCCCATGAAATCTCTTGAAGTAACTTTGCTGCCAGTCATTAAAGTCACCATCTTGGCTTACAAATCAGGTTTTGAAAGGCATTTAAAAAAAACCAACACATTGGAAATATAATTTAAACTACTGCAATTGTACTACCATTCATTAAAAGTATATTAAAATTATGGTTCATTTTCTAAATATTTCCCATATTTTATTAAATTTCCTTTTTACTAATCTATCTGCAAAAACACATGATACTCATTATCAACTCGAGTGGAGTGGAGATTTGTCAATATGCTATTCATTAAAGAGTGCAAAATTCTTAGCTTTACTTCATTAGGATTTTGTGTGTGTGAATGGAATGAAATAAAGTTAAAATAAAACAAAGTGAAATGGAAAAGTGAATCAAGTATTCCATACCAATAGATCTACTTCAACAATAGTACAACATGTCTGCAATGAAAGAATTGGCTAAAACCAATTGCTTAAACTGGACATACGCTATTAAGTGTCTAATCATTCTTTTATACTTTTAAGAAGGCCTATTAGGCTACATTAGTACATTGTTTTAATGGAACAATTACAAATGCACGGCAGTCTTTTTATTACTTTAAAAATCTGAACTGAGAAATGTGTAGAAAAAACAGCAGTAGGAGACAGGAAGAGAAGCAGGAGTTAGCAAATGTTGATTCCCTTGCCAGGATATATATCCTAAATTTTAGGATTGCATTTGTGACCTACACTAGAGCAAATTTTGCTACAGTATGGACTGTTTTGGGCATGCTGTGTCCTTTCTCAGATGGAAAATCCACATTGTTTAGGACAACTGATTCAGATTTAAATAAAAGTTTTAGCTGTTTAGTTACATTTTCAAAAACAGATTATGCTGAGAAATGTATGTTTTAAAAAAAACTGATTCAGAAGAGACTTCCAGTAATAAAAGGTCAGACTAAGGTCATATAGACAGCAGAGAAAATGGCAGCCATCAAATCATCTTTGGAGAAAGGAGAAATCTTGAGATCACTCATACCAGAGGTGGGTTCCTAATGGTTCAGTCCGGTTCTACCAAACCGTTAGTAACTCACTGGCCCGGTTCGGTAGAACCATTAGTAACCTGGGCCTGCCACACTGCCACGCTGGTTCTTTCAGTGATGCCATTGGTGCCATCTTGGACTTTGCTTCTGTGCATGCGCAGAAGCTTTTTTAAAGCACTGTGCATGCACGCGCACAAAGTGTGTACATGGCCACAACACGCCCCTGAGCGAACATTTAGAAGCCACCACTACTCTGGGTTGTTGGGCTTTTGGGTGAGTAGATAGAAGAAAGTAAGATTTTTGTGATTGCTTGCAAACATTGCTTGAAAAATCGATGGGAAATTGTGTGTGATCCTAGAACAGCACACATTGCACTACTTCTCTACAAGTTGCATTGGTTGTCAGCTTGCTTCTGTGTCTACTTCAAAGTGCTGGCTTTAAACTTAAAGTCCTTCATGGCATGGGACTGGGCTAACTGAGGGATTGCCTCTCCCTGATTATATCAATCCACCCTACAGGTGGGTTCCTACCGGTTCTGACCGGTTCTACCGAGTAGGTAGTAGGCCACTAGTGAGGTCACGGAGCCAGTTCTGCTCCATGGGCGCTGCCATCCTTTAAAAATTTTTTTTTTCCTTCTGCGCATGGGCAGAACCTGAGTCTCCAGCACTGCGCATGCATTGCCATCTTGTTTTCAGTCTTTTAAAAAAATGTTTCCGGGTTTTTTCCTACTGCGCGTGTATGCGCCCACGCGGTACTGGAGGCAGCGAACCGGCGGCAAGGTAAGTTAGAACCCACTCCTGATCCGCCCCATTAGAAAAGGAAATTGGAGACATGGTTAGATGGCTCCATTGCTGAATTGGCTAGTCTTACCTCTCTTTGTTTAAGATTTTTATAGTATATATTTTAATGAGATTTTTATATTTCTTGCTTTGATCTCTGTTGTCTTATGCGCTTGTTGTATGCTGCCCAGAGTTGTTTTTGGTGAGATGGGCAACTATACAAATTTGATTAATAAATAAATGAAAATCAGCAGCCCATATTGATGAAAAAATGCAATGAATAAATTAAGAAGAATTCGGCAGGAGGGGAATGCTCTAAAAGGTCAAGATGGTGGCCAGGACCTTATGATTATAGCCTTGCTTTTTTTTTTACATTCTTGTGTAAAAGCTGCCATCTTGAAACATACTCTGGTGCCCTTGGATAAATGTATATTGATCTCCTGCTAATTTTCCCTCTTGAGCAGTCTGCAGTGACCGCAAATAGGAGCAACTGAAATAGCTTGTGGTAAAGTAAGCTTTTTAAAGGAATCATACCCTCCAACTATTTATCTTGACTATTCATCCCAGGTAAGCCATTTCTCCTTATATTTACCTTATGGAAATACTTTACCATTTAATTTTTCTTTTTGGGCTTGGATGATAATTTATTTCTGGACCTCTCTTGGAACCATATTAAATTTGACATTATGCAACTATTTTTATCTGGGCATTGCTTTTTTTTGGAAAGGGTTATTTCCTTTAGAAGTTATTTGGCATGCATTTTTATTTAATGGCATTGATTTTAGTGGCTTTTAATATAGATGAACAGCTTTCAGTTTAGCAAGCTATTGTGTAAATTGTGTAAAGATTAAGAATAAGGTACCAATCAATAGAGATAGGTAAAGAAAGAATTGAGAAGAATCCTCCAGTCAGGCCAAAGACAGGTCAATTCAGTATACTCTAGATTTATCAAGTGGCCAACATGACATTTCAAGGAAACAGAGTTTTTTTATGGGGAGGAGGAACCTTTCTCAATGTCTGCCTCCATAAATTTTTCTGAGGTGCTATTACTCTAAAAGTGGAGGTTTCATTAAGTGGATCAGTAATGGACAGATCTATCTATCCCCTCATGAATCAACTGAGAACTTATTTCATTCAACTATGAGACTTAAACCAAACTTCATGGAAGGGAGGTAGGAATATTCTTCCCCTTTCATCCCATATCTATTGTATTAACATTTTGGCCATTGGGAAAATCAATTTAAAGAAGATTTCTTTGGAAACAGGAGTAACATAGAGATTGCTTAATTTGGACAGTGCATGAAATATCTTTTTGTTTGCACTGCAGCAGCTCAAACTGTAAATGCCTATGCATGAGGATATGTACATGTATAAAAATATGTATGCGCACTAATATGTATATTCTTTCATTTAATATTTATGTTTATTTTGCTTTGCTATGTTGGTACACTTCGTAATAAGCGACTTACTGCTTTTGAGTACTGCACAGCATTTTGTTTGGCTGGCCTTTGTATCTTAATATTTTCCTCCCTTCTTTTCTTCTTAATTACGGCTGGAGGACCTCTAGCCTAAAAGCTTTCATTCTGAATTTAGCATAATGTCACAGGGTTGGGAAAAAGGGGAAAAATAAAGGAAGGGAGAGTGGAAAATAAAAGTAGGAGAAAGAAATTGCCGTATCCACTTGGGTATTGGGTTGGCCTCATTTCCCAAGCCATCACTCATATAACCACGGCAAGAGAGGAATATTTGTACTGGGAATGTTTAAATGCCACCTGTGCTGAGTTCTGTCATATTCTTTGTTCCCTTTCTTATAAACTAGATAGGTGGCATTCATTGGTTTCCAAATAGAGCATAGGTGAGTTACTCTGCCCCATAAAAACATGCAGCCTTCATAGCCACAAGAAACCATGACCACTTTTTTCCACTGGCCACCCAATCAGAACATTTATCCGACCTAAAAGAAAAAAAACCGTAGTTTCCTCCTCTTCCATATGGCAGGAAACTGGGGCAGTGTGGTTGCTGTCAGTTTGTTAGTAGAGGATTGGTGGGGAATACATGGCTGGCTTTTAATGTTAACAATAGGAGACCAGTTGCTGTGAGATAAGAAGAGAAGGCAGGAAGGAAGGGAGAGAGAGAGAAAAGAATGAAGGTTGTGTGTATTTTGTATATGTATATAGTATAGTATATGTAGAAGACATATAGAATAGAATAGAATATAATTCTTTATTGGCCAAGTGTGATTGGACACACAAGGAATTTGTCTTTGGTGCATG
>JANHFT010006523.1:66991-77420 GCA_032467955.1 Pseudoxenodon macrops
CCATCCAGCCACCTCATTCTCTGTCCTCCCCTTCTTCTATTGCCCTCAATCTTTCCCAACATTAGGCTCTTCTCCAATGAGTTCTTCCTTCTCGTTAGCTGGCCAAAGTATTTGAATTTCATCTTCAGGATCTGGCCTTCTAAAGAGCAATCAGGGTTGATCCCCTCTAGGACTGACCGGTTTGATCGCCTTACAGTCCAAGGGACTCGCAGGAGTCTTCTTAAGCACCATAGTTCAAAGGCCTCAATTCTTTGATGCTTAGCCTTTCTTATGGTCCAACTTTCACAGCCATACATCGCAACTGGGAAAACCATAGCCATGACTATACACACTTTTGTTGACAGGGTGATGTCTCTGCTTTTTAGTATGTTGTCATAAAAAATGTGTTCCTAGGGCTGTACATTTAACACTCTTATTGTGCAAGATGCATTGGTTACCAGTTTGCTTCCAGATCCATTTCAAGGTGTTTGTTGTTACATTTAAAGCCCTACGTGGCATGGGTCCAGGGTATCTGAGGATCTGTCTCTCCCTGATGGGACAAGCCCATCCCACTTGTGCCAGAAGAAGAGGCCTTCTATGGATCCCATTTGCTAAGGAATTGAAGCAGGTGGGTCAAGAAGAAGAGCCTTTTCTGCTCTGGCCCCATCCCTGTTGAATAGTCTAGAAGTGTGAACTGCCCCCTCTATTTTGGCCTTCAAAAGGGATTTAAAACCTGGCTTTGGCAGTTGGCCTGGGGCCCTGAGGGGGGGGGATGCTCACCACTTGAGGTGGCTGATGGGATAAGAAGATGTCATCCCTATCCCATCTGGCTCTTATCTTTCTTAGTTCGGTTTTAATATAGCTCTTAATAATATTTTAACTCTATGTTGTTTTAATCTTTTAATTATTTTTTACTTTATTTTTTATTTTTTACTTTTTTTTAAAACTGTAAGCTGCACCTTTTAGGGGATGTGGGTGGCACATAAGTTTAATAAATAAATAAACAAACAAATAAATAAAGCCAGACAACGAAGTGAAACAGTATTGCATCTGTGGCACAATATCTTAGTATCCATATATTTCTATCATTAAAGGAGAATATTTGTAGCTGAGGATTGAAACGAGGGTGCTCATTTGAATGTTTTCTTGCAGATGCTTCATTACCCAACTAGGTAATATCATCAGTGCTAGTGAGGAATGTGGTTTGCTCAGTTTATATTCTAGTGGTTTGCCCTGTCAGTGTTGGTGGGGAATGGACATACAGTTTCTTTGTTTGGGCTGTTTGCTGTTAGCTTGTTTGGCAGCTCCTTGATTGGGGTATTGTTTACTTCTTGATTGTTGGTTTGATGTTAATCTTGAAGTTAATATATGCTCACCTAGGTGGTGATGGCTGCTGTGGAGGTGTTTTAGTCTTTTTGTTCCCCTTTGTGTCCATCCTAGACTAAGCCACATTTTGCAAAACTCTAGGGAATTTTCAGAAGCCTGGCACTCTGACAAATTGACCATAAATAGGCACATAGACATAACAATATCTAAGTACTAAGAGACAATCAACAAGCCAAAAAAGGGAAGTTTCTCTGCAAAAAAATAACCAAACTCAGAGAGCACCAAGGGCATCTCATGTCTTAATGTTTACTGCCAGATCTGTTAGTCCTATTTTAACTCTTTACCCTGCTTCTGAACTGTTTCTTGTATTTTGCACAAGGCAAATCCCCAATTAGTTTCAGAAAGAACTTTTTATATGCTAATTGCAGGTGTGGAAGGCCATTTGGGATTTGGATCATAATAAGGGCAAAATGATTTAGATTCCTACTTCTTTGGCTAGGCCAGGAGTCGGCAACCCATGGCTCTGGAGCTGCATGCGTCTCTTTCAGCCCTCTGCTGCGGCTGCCTGTCAGCTGATCCCATCACTGGCTTCCCCCCCTAGTCATTCCTCGCCTGGCCTGAGAAGGTAAGGGTGATGGCGGGGGATAGAGACTCGCTCCATATTCCAGAGCAAGAGCAAAGCACCCCTGTACTTGCCTTTGTGCGGCAACAGCATTCCACCTTCGTTGTGATATATTTGTGCTCTAGGCAGCCCTTGCCTCCCACCACTTTGGGGTTGTAGTTGTAAGCCGCTTCGGGCTCGGAGCTGTTGCTGCCTCCATGGCCTGCCCGCTGCACCCAGTCACACTGGCTGTTTAATCATTGGCTCCCAGTGTTTTCTGTGGGAAACAGGTCCAAATGGCTCTTTGAGCGTTTAAGGTTTCAGACCCCTGGTATAAGGATATGGTTTGTAACAGGCTATACCTTTTTTTTCTTAGGCCAAAGGTAAGATTTGGCCTTTGAAGAGCGTGTGTGTGTGTTTGTGTATGTGTGTGGTTGCATTCCAAAGATTAGTGATGATGCTTAGATAAAATTTTAATTGATTTCATTTCAATTTTTAAAAAAATATCATTACTCTCCAGTTATGTAATATTAGGGGCACAAGAGGGGAACACAGGTTGTTTCATATTTTGGAAAGAATGCAACTCTCCTTATAAGTCCCAGAGGTTTCTGTGGCTCCAGGCATGGAAATCAACATTGCCCATATTACTTGCCACAAGATCTGCCACAAAGGTTCATGGCTGCATCGAATGGAGGATTTTTCAAAAACAAGCTGGCATATACAGTATGTGAGTGATATCTAATAGTGGCCAAACAATGGATTTCAAAATAGATTAGTGAATGACGTCACGAAAAACAACCTATTTATCATCATAATTTAGTGCAAGATGCAGTACACAGACTTGATGGATAGCATTTTAAAGTTTCCAGCCAATCATAATAATGGATCTGTTGATTAGTTTCTTAGGTGCTTTAAACTCACCTTTCATGATCGTGCAAGAAAAATAAGGTAAGGAAATCTGGTAGTTGGGAATAAAGGAGAAAAGTTTTATATAATTCATTTTCTAAACGTCAGGAGTATCTGAAAACTGAAGTCTTCCAGATAACTCAGCTGTAGCAGTACTATTACAGATCTAACTCTCTGGAGAAGGTTTTAATTCTGGAAAAGTTAGAAAGAAAGAATATGATCAGCAGCAAGGTTCCTGAATTCAGTTACAGTGCTGCTGGGTGCACTATTCAGTGATCCGAAGAGACAGATTATCTGGGAGAAAATCCATGTGGTCACTAAGAATCATCAGTAACTTGATGGCACATAATCAATCAATCAAAGTTATTTTTATCAGGTGCAAGTAAACAGGAACAGGAGTTTAGTTCAAAGCACTTTAAAACATGCGATCTATACACAAGGATCTGATCTACTCATGGTCAAGGCAAATCGGCATAGATAAGAATCAACAGCAAAAAATAACTGGAGTATGATTCATATTTTAATACAGGAAAATTTGAAAATGGAGATAGAGATGAAACCAGAACTTTCCCTTTTGGGTCTAATGGAAAAAGACCTGGAGAAAAAAATTACTAAATGTTACTAAATATGTTGATAGCAGCAAGACTATTGTATGCAGAAAAATGGAAGGACACTTCAATTCTTAACATGGACGAATGGTTGCAGAAGTTGATGGAGTTGGCTGAAATGGCAAAATTGACTATTTTGGTTAAAGAAAAGAATATAAGTACTTTTGTTTCCATGTGGAGACCGCTTCTGAACTTTGTGCTTGAAGGGGAGAAGAATGAAACTTACATTTTGGGTTTTACCGATTAGATTGATAGATTCTTATAGAAATAGCTTGTTCAAATTATTATGAAAAGGGAAAAAAAAGTGATTTGATGTTAATGCCTTATTTTACGGCAACAGAGAGTGTCGGAAGTCAATGTTTCTTTTCTTTCTTATCCTTCCTCACTTCTCTTCCCCCTCTTCCTCCCCACCATTTTCCTATTTACTTTTTGTATTTTGTATCTTATTTCATTTTATAACCCTATAAAATATGTTTTAAAAAACAGAATTCATGGGGGGATGATGTCACTTTTGATCCCATCTTCAGGTTCTACCTGGTCATCTCCTGTGAATTTGCATACATTTATCAAAGTTTAAACATAGGGCTGTCAAACTCGTGGCCCGCAGCCCAGATGCATCATGTGCTGGCCACGCCCACGCTCGGTTTAGCGAAGGGGAAAAAAATCCAGATACATCACGTGACAATGCCATGACGCTATGAGTTTGTGACCCCTAGTGTAGTCACTGATAAGGTCTTTATGTGTATTCATATTAAACTAGGGTTGACAATACATCATTATTGGACATAATTACTATTCAGCATCCCAAATTTCATATTTTAATCAAAATAAACATGGTTGAAATCTCATGAGCTCACAAAAGCTCATGAGATTTCAGCATTTTCTTATGAGATCTCACACAATTTTATGAGAGAACACTCTTATACCATCTCATATGAAAATGCCTTGTGTATAAGTCTTATATAATGGTTTCACTGAAATCTTGCAATATTTAATAATGAATAAATAACATATAGTATAGAATGATTACACAGATCATTGCACAAAGTTTATGATAGTATCCACTGGCTGAAATGAATTTCTAATTTCTATTATTGCAATATCTAAGTGATCTTTATCTGCATGATAATTTAAAGATGATGTCCTTGTTTGATCCCAGCAAATGCTCTTGGACATACAAAAGCAAGTACTTCGTATGTTGAGTCAATTTCGCCTGGCAAAAATAACATATCCCACTTATTCATCTAACAGAGCTGATGCTTATTTAATTCAATATAAACTGGGCTTAGAAAGGACTTCAAGCTGAGGAGGATTTGATTTGTAGCCTTAACCTACAATTAATCTGTAACTTTTTTGGCATTCAAATTTTAGAAGATCACTGTAATTATGTTGTGATTTTTCCCCCACTTAAACTCGGTCCTTATTCAGATGATATTCCTGACTAGGTAAGTATAAATCTGGAAATTAGTCATGACACATCCAAAGATGTGTAGGGTTGAGCAATCAAAGGTAATATATTTAAAGCATCTGCTTTTGAGAATGTGAAAATGTATGGATTGCAAACTTTTATTGGAATGTTTGCAAAGGTCAAGAAATGACATAAGACTTAAGTTTTGTTCTCTAATGTTTCAAATGGGGTGTGCAGCTTCCTTGTACTCTTAGAAATTGTTGTTTTTGGAAAGCAAGATCATGTGATCATATTCCCATTTAGCAATGATCATATTGCCATTTAACAGATGTGGTTTCCAAACCTGATTTTAAAACCAGTTTTGGGGGATTGGGAGAATGGAAGCGATTTATTGGGTAAAAATCATCATCAAGATCTGTTTTTGTCCTGGTGCAGTTGCAGATGTTCTGGAATTAGCAGATTTTAATATTAGTCCCTTGTCATGTACAGATCATGTCCTGTTTTCCTTGGAGGTTTCTGTAGTTGCTCCCCACTACAGGGAAGAAAGATCCATTTGATTAATCCACTCCAGCTGCCTAATGGACCCACTTAGGATTCAGAAGAAACTTGGGAATGGCCTTGAGGACTTTGTACATATAGATGACCATAGCCCTGTTCATTGCTTGAATGAGTGGGTGAAAACAACTTTGAATCAGAACACACTTGGGTGGATTCTCTCTATTTGTGGATCTCAGAGGGACCTCAATTTTTCCAAGGAATTCTGGGAGGGGAAACAGGGGAAGAAATGTCTAGAGCAGGGGTCTGCAACCTTAAACACTCAAAGAGCCATTTGGACCTGTTTCTCACAAAAAAGAAAACACCAGGAGCCACAAAACCTGCGTGGGTGTGGCCAACTCAACGTCACTCATTTCCACCAGTCACATGACTAGTTGTTAAAAAATCCTGGGAACCACAAAACCCTTTTGACATATCTCTCTCCCCACTGTCTCTGAATCTCTATGTCTCTGCCCTGGCTGCTTCTCCATCCTCCGCTGTCGCCCTTACTTTCTTAGGCCAGGTGAGGAGTGACTGGGAGGGTGAGGGGCAGGGCCAGCCAGTAGTGGGATCACCCAACAGAGAGCCACAGCAGAGGGCCCAAAGAGCCACATGCGGCTCCAGAGCCTCAGGTTGCTGACACCTGCCCTAGACTATATGGTAGATGCAGAGAGTAAAGTGCTGAGTCTGGGAAGATTATAAAGAACGAGAAAGAGCTCAGCTTGGAGAATCACCAAATGTCATTCTTGGGCATGGCATCTTCAATCAATATTTCCTTTGATGCCATCTCAATGGCTCTTACTATTGAATGGTTAGGTTGGAAGCTGCTTGAAAAGAGGGCATAGAGTTATATCCCAGAATACCAGAGAAGGATATGGAGTTATGCTAATGAATAAGGAAGAGGGGATGGACATTAGAGTCTTTCATGGCCTTTAAGGAACATCTAAAGAACTTTTGATGACACCCAGAGGTCCTGTCCTAAGGAATTCAGTAATGATGGTATTAAACTTGATCAGTGGAGTTTTCATTATCTCTTCTAACTGCTAGTTGATATTCTTATGCAGTAGAATATGTATAAGAACATAGTTTTGTTCTTCAACAGATCATTGAGAAATGTTTCAACATGAAAAATATGGTTTATGGTGCACTTGGCATTTGATGAAAGGAATAGGCTTGAACTATACTGTAGATAATATATACAGTTTTGCACAAATATGAAGGCAAGATGGAAACGCCTTAATTTTGCAACCTTTGGACAGACTTAGCCATACTTTCAACTGGGAAACTGGGAGCACCCTAGACCCAGCCAAGTCCAAATACGCTAAAGAATTACTGGAAGCCTTGGATAAATCAGCCATCAACAGACACACAGAGATAAACAACATTTACATACCTTTTCAATGTGAAACAAAAAGATCAAAACACCTCCTCAGCAGCAATCAATACCCAGATGATACAGGGCTAAAGATATTGGAAATACAATTTCGGTGTCACTGATTCTTCAGCATCTCAACAACCTGCCAATCACAAGAAACAGCAAACTCCAGATGGAGAGTTAAGGTTTAGTTTATGTCCTTACTTTGCCTACCACTCTCCCTGTCTGTGAAATTACTAACCTTGCTGTAACTTCCTGCTACATTTTTGACTCTCCAGAGAGGATACAGTTCACCGTGTACTAGACTTTATCTTCCCTTCCCCCCCCCCCCTGTATTTTTTTAAAAAATAAATCTCTTTTCTGAAATAGTTATGAAACTTGCTTCAGTAATTACTTCCACTCTCAGGAGCATTCATATGTATGCACCAAGATTAGATGGATTGCTTAAAGCAGCGTGAGGAGTATGTGATGGGAATGAAACATGCATGAGACTAGATGTGGTGCTGACATTAATATTTACTTACAGAGATTACGGATACACATGTAGGAAATGCACCGTGTGACAAATGTTAAAAGACAGCTACAACAGGAATCCAGCGTCAATGAAAGAGGATTCAGCATGCCATAATCTGGAGCGAGAGGAGCACATTCATCTCTCATCAAATAGAATAGAATAGAATAGAATTCTCTATTGGCCAAGTGTGATTGGACACAGAAGGAATTTGTCTTGGGTGAATAGAATAGAATAGAATAGAATAGAATAGAATAGAATTCTTTATTGGCCAGGTGTGATTGGACACAGAAGGAATTTGTCTTTGGTGCAGATGCTGGTTTTGATAGATCTTCGGTTGATGAGAACTGGCCAAGAAAAATTGAGGGGTGGAGATCTTCCTTCACAAAGGTTTGTCATTGTATCGCTGTGATCTCTTTAACTCCAGCTAGAAATCCGGATCTTCTGAGTGGGTCATGCAAGGGTTCAAGAGAACCTGTGGTCTCCCTACCACTGATGGCCACGTTCATTCGGCCCATCGGATGCTAGTATGAGCTTTCCTTGGGCCAATACAGAATTCTGTTCTGTTCTACTCGATTCCATTCTAGATTCTATCCTATATTCTATTCCCGATTCTATTCTCTATTCTAGATTCTATTCTAGGTTCTATTCTATTCTAGGTTCTATTCTATTCTAGGTTCTATTCTATTCTAGATTCTATTCCCAATTCTATTCTATCCCTTATCCTATTCTAGATTCTCTTACATAATCTATTCTAGATTCCATCCTATATTCTATTCCCGATTCTATTCTATTCTATTCTAGGCTCTGTTTTATTCTATTCCCAATTCTATTCTATTCTAGGTTCTGTTCTATTTTAGGTTCTGTTTTATTCTATATTCTATTCCCAATTCTATTCTATTACATTCCATTCTATTCTATTCTATTCTATTCTATATTCTATCCCCAATTCTATTCTATTCCTCATTCCATCCCTTATCCTATTCTAGATTCTGTTACATAATCTATTCTAGATTCCACCCTATATTCTATCCCCGATTCTATTCTTTTCCCAATTCTATTCTAGATTCTATTCTATTCTATATTCTATTCCCAATTCTATCCCATTCCCGATTCTATTCTATTCTCTATTCTATTCTAGATTCTATCCCCCCATTCTATTCTATTCCTTATTCTACCCCTTATTCTATTCTAGACTCTGTTACATAATCTATTCCAGATTCTATTCTATTCTAAAATGAGATTACAAAGCAGAACATTCACCAATGGTGGGGAAACCCATTTGTACGCATTTGCGCTCTGGGTTTATGGTCTGTGAACGTGTGGGGAGCAGATGTGAGGCTTGGGATTTATTCCTGAATCTTTGATCATACAGAGCCCAGATTCGACTACCGTGGGCGTCTTCTCTTCTCTTGATTAGCCTGGCTTCTCTTTTTTTCTCTTTTTCTTTTTCTTTATTACGTTTGTAGGCTGCCCGACTCTTGGCAGCTCACAAGGAAAAAGCAGAACAAAACTTTAAGAATCAAGACTCAAAACAAGCAGCTTTGCATATCCAGGGTTTAGATTAACAGTCCCGGAGATAATTAAGATTTCTAACCCTGGTTGGCCGAATTTAAACATATGTTAGTTTTTCCCCCCCAGACTATTTCTTTTGGGTGTGTGGGTGTGTGTGTAAATCCTGGTTGAGCATTGCACAGAAAAATCTGCTTTTTGGAACCGTTCATTCAAACTCATTCATCCCAATTACCGAATCCGCACACTGGTTCATCACCTGCGTTCCTGACGGCTTATTTTCCAATATTTATAGCCCGCTCCAGTTGAAATAGGCTCTTGATTGGGCACCACGAATTCAGAAACAAAACCCAGATATTAAAATTCCCCATGCCAGGATTAAAAACGATCCGTAAAAAAATGTAACCCACTATCATTGCCATGGTTCACCTGGTAAACTTTAGGTAAACTAAACTCTGGGCCTTAACCCTATCTGAAGCAAAATTATTTTATTCGGTTTCTGAACTGGTAAAGGCTCCCCTTGCACATATGTGCTAGTCGTTCCCGACTCTAGGGGGCGGTGCTCATCTCCGTTTCAAAGCCGAAGAGCCAACGCTGTCCGAAGACATCTCTGTGGTCATGTGGCCAGCATGACTAAACCCCGAAGGCGCACGGAATGCTGTTACCTTCCCACCAAAGGTGTTCCCTATTTTTCTACCTGCATTTTTACTTGCTTTTGAACTGCTAGGCTTGGCAGAAGCTGGGACAAGTAACAGGAGCTCACTCCGTTACGTGGCACTAGGGATTCGAACCGCCAAACTGCCGACCTTTCTGATCGACAAGCTCAGCGTCTTAGCCACTGAGCCACCGTGTCCCACACATGAATGTCTATGTCTATGAATTTAGAATAGAATTGACAACTTTTTGTAGACACATCAGAATTAGAAAACGAGGATCAAGGCAACATTTCAACTTTGAAGTCGAACGTTAATGAAGTTGGCATTCGGTGCTACAGTTAGAGGACAAAGCTGGAACCAGAATCATAAGAAATAATCCACTTGCAGTCTTCAGCAATTATTTCTGGGCCTTGGCAACCGTTTTGATAGACCATACTTACTTTAACAACTAGAAGTTCAGCACAAGGAAATATTTCTAGCAAATATTTCTAGTAAAAACACATGAAAGCAATCTAAATCCTTCATGGTAGCAACTCAAAAAAAAACACCATATTAATTGGAAGATATTTCCATTGTTCGGCCAAAGGCTAAAATGACCTTTGTGGAGTCCTAACTTTTACTGATGGCCAACAAACATGTATTGATCCCACTTGGGCTGACATGGCTGGTTTGCTAAATTGGAAACCATGGCCACTGTTATTTTTTTTAAATTTATTTATTTAAAAGAATATAAACAGTACCAAAAGCGTAAATATGTCCGTTAAACTCCAAGGTGACACCTTCTCTCTAGGGGTGGGCTGTAACTTATCTCGCCGGCGGTTCGCTGCCTTCCGTGCTGTGTGGGCGCCGCACGCACGCAAGCACAGTACAAAAAAGGCCCCCAAAAAGGCCGAAAACAAGATGGCGATGCATGCGCAGTGCTGGAAACTCAGCTTCTGCGCATGCGCAGAAGAAAAAAAATCCAATTTTTTTTAAAACCCCCCCAAAGAAAAAGGCCAAAAACAAGGTGGTGA
>JANHFT010006523.1:81032-97844 GCA_032467955.1 Pseudoxenodon macrops
GCCCACACTGCCAGTAGTTCAATTCCTTCAATCCTGACTCGCTCAAAGTCGACTTAGCCTTCCATGCTTCCAAGGTCAGTAAAATGAGGACCCAGATTGTTGGGAGCAATATGCTGATTCTGTAAGCCACTTAGAGAGTGCTGTAAAGCACTGTGAAGCCGCATGTAAGTCTAAGTGCTATTGCGATGTCCCTAAAGATAGAATCAAAACATATATATCTATATTTTCAAGATGCCACACATTTATTTGTTTACAAAGGGGCAAATGTTAAAAGAGACTACATTATAATTATTTTAAAAAAATAGTTCCCTATATCTGTGCTTTTAAAACACCAGATTCAATTGGATCCCAGAATTAGGTTGATTCAAAGGAAACCTTGAGTCTTACAGGTATACTATGCTACCCAAATCATAAAATAATGCACTCACTGTCAGCATTCCAAATATCATCCCTCATCAAATCAGACTCCAAGGCAAAGCATTTCTCAAAGTTCCAATTTATTAAGAGAAACATGTTGACACAAATTGGTGAAACCAAAATCTGAGGATTTGCAGGTTTCCACCCCTTAGTTGAAAGTTCAAGATCCTGCCCTCACAAGGTCCAATCTCTCCCTGCCCTGCTGGCAGGTTCACCTATCTCGTTCCGGTCTGGTGCGAAGACAAAGGATGTCTTGGCTTACTATAAAGAATGTTATTATGGCTACATATCTCTAACTTCGTACTATCCCCCCTCCCATTTTCCCACAATAGAAAAATGCATAGTAGAATAACAGAAAATGTGGCAGGCCAAAATCCAATGGACATAAAATGCAGGCCTGACACTCACACCACCACATGTGTGTTTGTGTGACCCCAATTATTTCAGTCAGAAGTTACTTTGAAAAAGGAATTCTTATTTAACAAAAATCCAGGAGAATGCAAAGCACTCGGAGAGGGGAGAAAATTCCACAAAGAGGGGGCTACTAGTGAGAAGACCTACCATCTTTCCCTATCCCATAAACCTCCCAAGGAAGAAGGAATCTTAGCAGGCCTTCTTTGGATGAGCAGATACTATCATGACAAGATGCTATTCTGGCTAGGTCAAGGCATTGCCTGAAGACCTCACAGCTGTCCAAGAAGGATACATGAGAAGGCCCTCCATGCCCAAAATTCCTAGAACTGCATTTATTATAAAGTGCAAAAGCGCATTCATTATAAGGAAACAATCCTTTAACTCCTTCCTTTCCTTAAAGGCATTCTTGAAAGTACGTATCCCTAAAGGGATCATCCGTCTTGAAATCAGGATGGACTTGGTGAAGCTAACAGTGAGACTTTTCATGCTCCGGTGGGAAAACTGTGACTTGAGCCAACTACTCAGTTTTCTGAATTTGGCATTGAGAATGTTGGGGATGAAAACATAAAAGACCTGTCTGTGCATGCCACCGGATTAACTGGGTGATTAGTAATTTTAGTACATTTGGAATTTATGCTTCCCCACCAGAGCTTTTAATGTGGCTTAGCATTTTTTTAAAAGTAAAACAAAATGTTAAAACCAGCCAATTTAACACAATAAATCCACCCATTAAAGAACAGTGCATCAGGAATCGGCATCTATGACACATACATCGCCCTTAGAAAACTACCATGTACCATAAATTCCATCAAAAGCAGCAGCAACAACAATGCATCTTTACCATTTTACTGAAAATCTAATTTGAAGTACCAGGAGATTCCATATGTAGGTGCCTCAATCTAGAAGATCTAAATGAAATTCTATTTAGGTAGCCCTGCATCCTATTCGATAGAGGACATCTAAACTTTGGCTTTGCATCAGATGTGAGTGAGGCTTGGGTCAATTGTGACTTGTGGTTTGGCTCACCTCTTCAAATTACAAAGACTTATACAGATGAAGGGAAGGGCTTCTGTGTCAGTTTCTGAAGAGTTTTATTTATTTATTTTGTCAAGCATATATAAGATAACAGATAAAAACATGATTATGAATACACGAAATGGATACGAGTAAAAAGGGACATTAGGACAGGAATGGTAGGCATGTTGGTGCGCTTATGCACGCCCCTTACAGAGTAACAGTAACAGAGCTACCAAGTAACAGAGTTACTGCTGGTTACAGCAGACGTTCTTAGATGTGACTTGCTCACATTATCATGACTGACTAACCACTAATTACAGAGAAAGATCACCAAAACATAGAAGGCCTGTTTTCCAGCTCCATTTTGTGGCTCAGACGAACCTCATGTTGTTTGGCTGGCTTCAACTTGCGAGCCACCCTCCTGGCCTGTTCATTTCCATCCGCATAATAGGAAGCACACCCCTGTGTGAGAGCTGCCACTGGAGATGTGCCACTTGAAGTAATTACATGATGAAACTATTTAAGGTTGACTAAAACACTCTCCCCAGGTTCTTGCAGAGCCTGTGTCTTATATCTTGTAGAAGCAATTTCATATCATGCCTTTCAAGTAATGTAATGGCCACTTGCACTGACAGAATCCTCGTAAAAAAGAAGACTGAGACTGAGACTCGTGAAGTGCTATTGATTTTCCCCTTTTCTTTCTGCCCCCTCCCTCCTTTTTCCCTAAGTCTCTTCCAGAGTTTCCATAGATGCAACACTGTTGTTCAAGAGAGGAGTTACATTAGCCTTCAATGCTGTAGGAGGGTTCCTGTGTGAGCAAAGCATCACTGGACGTAGTGATAAGTACTGCATTTGGGTGATGACTGTCCCCAATCTCTTTTTCGACATTTTTATGTGACTCAGCACTTGTTGTCTTTGCTCTTTCTAGTGGTTCCAGAAGATGGTTGCAAATATAACAGTTCTCCCCAACCCATGTAGTTAAACAATGTCTAAAATAAAATACAGGGGATTACTTTAACTTGACATTATCTATGAGCATTCAGGGAAAACTCCACCACAAATTTAATTCATTGCTATGTTGCACATGGCAAGGCAAGTCCAAGTTGTGGTGGGCTGTGCACGGAGCATGCAATGAATCTGTGGTTTCCTTGGTCTTCTGGTCCCTGTCACTGACCTGAAAGGAAACTGAAATTCCCAGAGTTACAGTCAGAGATAAACCCTACCTGCAAAGCTGCAAACATACGTATGAGCTTTCAGAAATTCTCATTACTCTTCTTAGACTGAATGAGTGAAAACTGAATATCTGGTATGGATTGGATTTAGATAGATCTGCCTATTTTTGTTAAGTAAAATGCATGCCTCCATATCCAAATCTGAATATTATATTGTTTTAGTCCACAAAGTCCCCATTGATTTTTTAAGTGTACATTTGCTATATAAGTCGCCCTATGGTGAAACATGTAAAAGAAAACAATTCTGTCAATTTGCTGTGAAACGAACACTCTTGTGCCTTAAGGTATGAAAATAATCACTGTGCATTCATCTACAAATGGACCAATTGCTTACATGATATAAAAGCATAAGAGCTTTATGGGGGGGAAAAGTCTTTCTTTTCCAGTAGTGGGCAGTGTTTGGGGATCAGATACTGTACATAACAAAGTGGTTGGGGTCATTTCACAGAAGTAGGTAACTTGTTGCTTGTTTAGTGGGGAGATTTTTGTTAATTCCTGAGTAGCAATAGATCTCTTTCAGGGCCTTCAATAAACTTTTCATCTGTTTCCTAACTCAAAATGACAGGAAACTGAGCTGTCAACTTTGAGCAATCATTATTACAGGAGGATATAATGGCTGACTTCCAGCCCTAGAGCCATAAGCTGTCTATTTCTGTTTTCTACAATGGGATACCAGTTGTCCATATACCGTATATACATATACAGTACCAAATGTCTTTCATGTCTCATGAGAGAAATATTGTGAGGTAATGAACCTGTGAATGGAGTATATTTTACTGAAAAACACTTACTGGACTATTATATTATATGGAATTTCATGTTTTCTGCTATTTGCCTGTAGGGGGTATGACTATTTTGTAAATACAAACAGGATATGCATTTTTAATAAAGAAAAAATTGCATGAGCCATTCCCTTCTATGAAGACTAATTTCAAATTAATGTAATACTTTGCTTTAGATTTAGGCATTAATGCATCTTGGAGGTTGGAAGGGGTAGGAACAACCAAGAAGTCCCTACTGATAGGAACTATAAGAAACTGGGATTTATTTATGCCCAAAATGACAAAATATTTCCCACTAACTAGCTGATTAATCCAATTCATTCTCTTTTGCAGGCCATCCAAACAGTAAATCTGTTGTGGACCCAAGCATGGAAAACAAAAAATGTGACTTCCATTTTCAGAATGATGTTCAAATGTCAGTCAGGAGACAATTGTAACCTTGAAGCTTATAAAGTAAAAGGCAAGCAATCATGGAAAAGAGATGGAGAAGGAAGAAAGCAATTTTGGTACAGTTAGAGGAATCCTGATTCCACTTGTTTGGGACTACAATATTCATTAAGTATCTATCAGTCAGTCTGTCTGTCATTCATTCATTCAATTTATATGCCACCCATCTCACCATCAAGGGACTCCAACACTTTGCACTCTAAATTAGCTGAAATTGATGAGACCTGTAGTCTAAATCAGTGGTCACCAACTGGTGGTCTGTGGACCACTGGTGGTCCACAATTTTTTTTGGGTGGTCTGCAGAAAAATTATTTGCATTTTATATTGCACTAAATACTATTTATCCTTTTAAAATATATATATTAGGGATCTGCGGGATTTAAAATTATGAATTTAGTAGTCCCTGAGGTCCGAAAAGTTGGTGACCCCTAGTCTAAATTATATGGAGCTCTCCAAGATACCAGTTTGCCAAGTTTGACTTTAATCAGCTGCAAGTAGCAAACAAAAGTCAGGTAGCTTAACAGAGTGGTTGCTGGGAAAACAATTGAGTTGCCCAAAGACGTTGGTTCTCTATTCAATATTGATTCTGTAGTCATATAAAATACTGGGAATTTATACTGTAATTAGAAATCACTGATTACATCACCGAATTCCAGGTTACAGTTTTCCATGGGCAGAAACATCTTAATATGCTTTGAATATAATTGGCATCACTTGCATTAGATAGACTCAATAAAAATATCTGTTTTGAGAATCCGTCCCAACATCATTGTGACATTTGCTTGTGAGCAAAGACATTTGCTTGTGACCATTTCAGCAAAAAGGACTTGCAGAGATGGGTCTCCATATTCTCATCTAATTGTTTATATGAACCAATACTACTCTGATAGAAAATCTGGAAGTGAATCCTGGAATACCTTTTTCCACACAAAATATTCAAGGAATTTCATTTTGGTTCAGTGGTTTGATTTTGGGACCTTATTGGTGCATTTGCTCTGGCTTTCTTTAAGGTCACATCAGTACATTTTGTTAGAAGTGACATTCAGTTGGTTAGAAAGGTTTTTATCAGCAAAACATTTGGTAGAAAGTTAATATAATTCTAATGTTGGAACCATACATCTGTATGGACGGATGGAAGGAAGGACGGAAGGTTCTTGTTTGTAGTTTTAATGCTTGTACTTTTTTAATGCAATATTCTCTTGACAATCAGTTTCTGAGATGAATGGATTTTTAATTGTAAACAAAACTGCAGCCAATTTTGAGTAAATTACATATGAATACAGTCTGACTTACTAGATTGCTAACAGTTTTCTTTTCTTTTAAAACTTTTTTTTAATGTGAAAGGCAATATCTTTTGATTTGATTGCATTTGATTTTCAGATACTGTCACCAATTGGATTTTGAGATGGGTGGGAATCAACCTATTTGAAAATGTTAATATGATCGTATCTATAATGCTAGTTATTTTTTCCAATCACAGGTAAAAATAAAGGATTCTTTGTAAAGCATCTATCTACTTTATTGGTCTGTGGGAAAACAACGGCTATCTAGGGGAAGAAAAATAATAATAAAAAAAATCCATACCAAAATCTGCCTGTCCTTTTCATTAGATATAGTTCAAATTGTCTACAGGGTGTTTTTTATCCTCATTTTGCTTGTTTTTCTCCTCCTAGAGAATATCCCATATCCAGCAACGTTCACCCAGAGTGTGCAAGAATGCTGAGTTGTCGCATAGGATTTTTTACCTCACACTGGGGAGGTATTACTTGATAACATCCACCTTGTTTTGAATTTACTGCTTTAGCATATTTCATGCCCGACGTGTTTTTTTCCCCAACCATCTGCTAAGATTAGCACTCTAGTGGTATAATAAATTTACCTTCTCTGCTCCCATAGTGTAGTCTGGAACTGACTTACACTTTACTTGCTCTAATTGAAAATAGGCGAAGATAAATGATGCACTTTGAATTTCTCTCTCAGATGTAGCATTGTTCATTACTACAGCAAGGGAATGAGCGGATCTGATAAGAAGACCAATTGTTCCATAAAAAAAATTTCCATGCTGGAGAATACGGTACTGACAGCTATAATTACTTGTGGGTAACTGGGGAAAAAACTCCCAACTCGTAATATTGCTATCATAAAAAGTGAAAAGTTTCTTTCTGACATGGACACTTTGGTTTGTCCTGCAGAAAAGTATCAAGAAGAAACAATGTGGACCTAGATCAATCAATACTGAATTAAATGAGAAGGTTGAAATATTGATATATGGGATATCTGTCCTGAAGGGAGGTAATAATTTTTGAGGGTGGAAGTTCATTCTCTGAGCTTGTAGGTTGGTTTCTGAACATTTTGTTACCATGCTGGATGACAACTTCAGTAGAGTTTCGGCGATGTCAGTGTTGGTGTTCTTCTGCTTATAAGGCCTTTATGTGTTCAGTAGGTCTTGCGATATCACCTAAAGTCCTCTGAAAATGTTACCCAGCCTGGTAACGAAATGTTCAGACACCAACCCACAAGCTCAGAGAATCCACCCTCATCCTTCACCCAAGCTATAGATATTCACCATTATCACATGATATTTTTTCTCTAAATATGGTCATAACCCAATCCTTTTCAGAAATTCAGGGTTTATTTGGATAAGGTACCTGACATGTCCTTGCCAGTTCTCACTTTTGAGAGGTTTGGTATCTATAGTATATATGTTGAAAAATGTCCTTGCCACCTCTAGACGAGATGAGCAGCACAGAAATCAAATTCATCAATCCATCACTTAATCAATAAATTCACAAAAGTATAATTCCCTGACTTGATTTAGCAAATTGGACAAGGCTGCGGAGAAGAATATCCTAGAACCGTCTCTAATTGTCCCTATTCTCTCACTGCCAGTAGCACATCTTTTCCTGATTTTATGAGAACAGGTTTCTTAGAAAATGTGGATGACTCACAGTAAACCTGTGAGTAAACAATAACTTCCTGACAATTTCAGGAATAAGCAGCAAGTTCTCTAAGAGAACAATGTTTCAATGTATATGTATTGGGGTGTATGAGGGAATCTTGAGCTAAGAGTTTAAAAAAATTCAAGAGATCTGTCCGTCCATATATATATATACAGTATGTATCCATCACATCCCTTTTGGGATAAGCAGCATTATGCAAAGTGCAGAGAGAAAATGTAAGAGAGAGAGAGAGAGAGAGAGAGAAAACTTTAAAGAAATAGGATAAGAAATAAAAGGGAAATAGAACTAAATCTAGTTTAAACCAACACCATTCATGTAAACATTCTTCATACCTTTTTTATTATGGTATACCATATTTATTTTCACTACACCAAATCACTGAGAACACTGCCTTGTATTCTTTAGACTTCACTTTTATCAATGGCATCCAACATAACTTTCTTTGTTTTTCTCTTTTCCTCTATCTAGTCATTCTCCCTTCAGAGAGAAGGAACACTTTTGATCCTCATTGAATCTCTCTATATTGATGAAACCGACACATATCTTTGTATAGTCACTCAGTTTTGATTTCAGCAAATTCTTTCAGCACCCATTCATTTGTCACTTTCTTTCTTCTTGTTTTATCCCATTCACTTAAGTGCCTCATTCCCACTGCATTCAATGCAATCTTTATGTTTCTCCCACCATATCCAATTCTCACTTCCATTTTAATGAAATGGAAAGAAGCACCCAGCCATTTTCACTTCTTTTGAGAAAGATTAGCTTAATTCATCACATAGTACCCATTGCCTTTTCATCAGTATTTAGGTCTTAAATCATTCAGTTCTCAGCAAACAATAAGATATCAACTTCACATGAAAGTACAGACATGTTCACGATCCTGACCAACATACCTGTAAGGTTATCATAAGCATTCCTAATATTTGTCTGCAAATATAATAAACAATGGAAGGACAATGCTTATCCTTGTCCTACCTATGTTTAATATTGAATCATTGGCCAACCATTCGTTTTATTTTCATGCATTCATTTTCACTATGTACTGCTATCTCAGATTCAACAACCATGTTTCAATTCCATATTCATAGGTATCACATATTAATATCTGTATCACAGGTTTCCTCCAAATTAATAAATGTCAGTTAATTTTTTTCAGTCATGTATTCCTCAATAACCTGCTAAAGAACAAAAATCTGATGTGCACATAATAAAGCCAAACCGCATTTTCCAAATTTTGTTAATTTGTCACTTCTTAAGAGCTGAGGTGGCACAGTGGTTAGAATGCAGTACTGCAGTTACTTCTGCTGACTGCTGGCTGCCAGCAGTTTGGCAGATCGAATCTCACCAGGCTCAAGATTGACTCAGCCTTCCATCCTTCTGAGGTTGGTAAAATGAGGACCCAGATTGTTGGGGACAATATGCTGAGTCTGTAAACTGCTTAGAGAGGGAAGTAAAGGACTGTGAAGCAGTGTTTAAGTCTAAGTACTATTGCTATTGCTTATACCCTTCCATTCACAATAGCAATAATACCTACAATTATGTACCATAATTGCTTTACAGCACTCTCTGCCTGATTTACAATGTCAGCATATTGTTCCCAACAAACTGAGTTTTTATTTTATGAACCTCGGAAGCATGGAAGGCTGAGTCAATCTTGAGCCACATCAATATCGAACGTCAGATTGTGGGCAGAATTAGCCTGCAATACTACATTCTAACCATTGTGCCAACATGGTTCCTGGTGAATTTAGAATTCTACTAAACACTTTTCCAAGTGTACTCAATAAATTAATCACCCTGAAAGTTTTCATTCATCTCTTGCTCCCTTTTATTTGTATATTGGAGAAATAATGGTATTCTTTCTGTTTTATCTTCACACAATTTTAAACCAAGTCACATAGCCATTCCATAACCAAACTACATATTTTAACATTTATCCAGCTGCAGTGTCTAAACCGGCAAACTTACTATTTTACAACATTACAGAGCATTTGTTTTCCATAATTTTTCTCTTTCTTGGCACATATTTCAAGTTCCCTTTTTTACATTTTTATATTATTCCCTTGTACACCTCTGAAATACTCCTACCAGCATTCCCTCTCTTTAGTTTTATTCCAAATTGTTTCATCAATTTTCCTTTTTTATTTCTGTCACTCTGTGGCTCCAGGTTTAATCCTTTTACCCATTTGCAAAACATTTTATTTCCATCAAAATGGTTCTCCTTTTTTTCTTTACACTGAGTCTTAACTATTCCTTTCTTTGACCACATTCTTTGCAACTATCCTTTTCTCTTTACATACCTTATACAATGGCTTTATCTCATTATTCTTTACAGCAATAATTTTCATATTCACATACCCTTCTTTATGTGCCGTCCCTTTATCCAATTTTATACAACTGCTATTGAATGTACAGTATATCCTGTATATCCAATATACAGGATATACAGATCAGGTCTTGTTATCTGCAATAAACAGTTTTACACATCCATGAGGTTTTGTCCATGCTTTTCACATGTCTGCCCATGCCTCTGAAGCTAAAAATACACAATGAGTTTATATACTGCATCCTTTTGGTGATCCCTGTCAGTTTCTCTAGCAGCCTTGATCATCCTGTGCACATCTATTAATCTTCTTCCCCCCTTATTAGCTTGCTGCATCATATTTTCCCAGTAGCTATACTGGCTGCCTGGTGCAAACATTTCCATATAAGGCCATTTATAGAATGTGACATCATAACCTAGTAGATCACCTTTCCCATTAGAGACCCCAAATGATTGCTAGGATCTTTGCCTTGTTGATTGTGACTTATATCTAACTGCTGCTGGAAATGAAACTTTTCTATGAAGGGCCATTTTTGGAAGGATTTCCACCTACCACATCTCTAGTATTCAGGAGATGCCAATCTAATAGTTTAGGTGCTTCTGACAGCATTAACTTTTCTTTAGCATTTGCTTGGGTAGTATATTTTGCATGGATTTGAATTTATAAATGTTAAAGTATTAAGCTACTTGATCATAATTGGTTTTTAAAAAAAAGTTTTATAAACTGTTTTTAAAAAAGTAAATTTTACAAAAAAACAATGAATGAGAGTTGATGGTCAGAAGAAGGAGCTTTATCATTCTGTTTCATCCCATAGGTATTTTACTCACATAGGCCCTACAATACATTAAAGGTAAAGGTTCCCCTCACACATATATGTTAGTCGTTCCCAACTCTAGGGGGCAGTGCTCATCTCCGTTTCAAAGCTGAAAAACCAGAGCTGTCTGAAGATGTCTCCATGGACATGTGGCCGGCATGACTAAATGCCAAAGGCACGCAGAACACTGTTACCTTCCCACCAAAGGTGGTCCCTATTTTTCTACTTGCATTTTTACATGCTTTTGAACTGCTAGGTTGGAAGAAGTTGGGACAAATAACAGGAGCTCACTCTGTTATGCGGCACTAGGGATTTGAACTGCCAAACTGCAGACCTTTCTGATCAACAAGCTCAGTGTCTTAGCCGCTGAGCCACCGCACCCCAAACAATACATTACAAGTAGACCTCTATTACATACGCATGGACATTCCATATTATATATCCCAAAGAATGTGCAGAGATTATAGCAGATTTCCTTAATCTGGGTAACCTCCAGAAGCATATAGACAACTCAGAATTCTCCAGCCAGCATGGCCACTGCTGATAATTCTGGGGCTTCTACACCAGGAAATAGAAGGTGACTGAAATAGAGGATAAGCCTAAAAAGTGTTATAACTGTTCCCCCCCCCCATTCTTCCACTGTCTATGTATTTAGAAGATAAAATTGGGCTTTCTTTCTTTCTTTCTTTTTTCTTTCTTTCTCTCTCCCTCTATTTCTTTCTGTCTTTCTTTCTCTCTCTCTCTCTTTCTTTCTCTCTCTCTCTTTCTTTCCTTTCCTTTCCTTTCCATATTTCCTTTTCTTTTCCTTCCTTTCTTTTCTTTCCTTCTTTCCTTCCTTCCTTCCCTGAAGTGTTACAATTACCCCATGGAAAAGTTGACTTAGGCCACAATTGCCGAATCATATAGTTGCATTTACTTAATGAAATAAGGCCCTGGGTAATATTCCTATTTCTGCCCAAAATAAACAACTTTTACATGCAGAATTTCAGTCATCACTATAACAATTCTGGCCTGAAATGCACAATTTGCCTACTGTAGGACGAGTACAGGTAATCCTCGATTTACAACCATTCATT
The DNA here is from genome assembly GCA_032467955.1 of Pseudoxenodon macrops. Lineage (NCBI taxonomy): Eukaryota > Metazoa > Chordata > Lepidosauria > Squamata > Pseudoxenodontidae > Pseudoxenodon > Pseudoxenodon macrops. The sequence goes on from JANHFT010006523.1 coordinate 92,516, forward strand.
TAGTGACCATTCGAAGTTACAATGGCCCTGAAAAAAGTGACTTATGACTGTTTTTCACACTTATGACCATTGCATCATGGTCACATGATCAAAATTCAGACACTTGGCAACTGGCATGATGTATATATGATGGTTACAGTGTCCTGGAGTCGTATCACCTTCGGACAAACAAAGTCAAGGAAGAAGCCAGATTCACTTTATTAACTTAAGAACTGCAATGATTCACTTAACAACTGTGGCAAGAAAGGTCATAACCCAGGGCAAAACTCACTTAACAATTGTCTAGATCAGACATGGAAATTTTCGGTTCAATTATGATTGTAAGTCGAGGACTATCTATATATGTTTTAATGGAATTATTAGCCAAATGCTTAGGCGCACAGCACCTTCAGACGTTACATACTTGCCACTGTTCTCCCCTTTGTTGGGTCTGTTAGCAAAAATTGGTATTGTGTCTAAAACAGTTGTGTTATTAACAGGTTAAGCTGCTAGAATGTTAAGAGAGAGTCTGGCCCTGCTTTTAGTACATTTTGTTGTAATCATCCCCTAGATGCCTTGTTGGAAATCAATTCAGGTTCAAAACTGGCTAGAATTGGGAGGTCAAGGCTTTGGCAGACTAAATATTTTATCTTCTGCTCATGTCTGGAGCTTTTAAAGAAGCATATTGGGAGCTTTCTTTCTCGTAGTCCATCTGGACAAAGATGATTGGGCTAGTCATGTTGCCCGGGTTAGGACAAGGTTAAAATCAATTATAATCAATTATTAAGAGTCTTCTGTGGCAGTACAGCTTAAAAGGAATCCTTGTCTTTCTTTCTTCCTTTTTTTAAAAGAAAGCATTGCTGGATGCTGAAATATGAATGTCTTCGTTTTTAGCAAAAGATTTTTTTAAATTTAAAATACCAACTTTACAGCAAATGGTAATAAATTTCTAGGACAACTGCATCTCTAGATCCCCATATTTTAGGATACAGAGAAACCACTGACGGAAGAAAGAAAGAAAGAAAGAAAGAAAGAAAGAAAGAAAGAAAGAAAGAAGGAAGGGTAGAGAAGATAAGATTGCAGAAATAATTTTTGATCCTTGGTTGAAAAAAAAAATCTTATTATTGTGTCTGAGCCATTAGACACTGGGGAACGATTTATAATTTGGCAAGCCCAGTTAGTTTTTCAAGATTTTATACCAATTTTACTCCCTTGCTCACTATCTAAATGCTAATTTTACAAGGTTCTCTTTCTATCTCTCCTCCTCACCCCGACTTTCTACTTTTTCTCCCAAGGAGTTCAATGCTTGAGTCCTAAAATATGTATTTTAGAAATGCATACATCATGCATATATCTCTCAGCCTACAGTGTTTTCCTAGGGCTGTTAAAAATATCTTAAGTCGCTTCCTATTAAATTAGGGACGGATGAGTTACTTTACACTACATTATATCTTTCGGTACTAGGAGTGCAGGCTTCAAGCTGGCTTCATCCACTCTTGCCTGACAATCACCACGGCTGCTTCCTTTATGGGGTTTCAATTGATTGCTTTGCCCTTCCTAGGAAGGATTCTTCCTAAGATTCCCTTGGGCCACCCTCATTTTCTCATGCCATTTGGTTTCCACTTAACAAGTTCCTGAGACACTTCATGCACTAAGATCAGAACAGTTTCTGTCCACAATACCTCAAATATTTCCTTCTTGCAGTGTTGGTTTAGGGAGGGGGGGTGGCATCTTTGTCTGAATGCTTCTGAAGCTGTTTCAGAGATGAAGATGATCGTGATGAAGAAGATGGTGATGATGATTTTAAGGGAATGTGGCTTTCTCAGATGAAGTGGATCCATACTTGGAAGCAGGCATCTTAGAAGGCTTCCCTAAGGATGCTATCTTCTTTTGGTTTGTTATTCTGACCATCCCTACCCAAATCTGTTTTAAAAAATAATAATATTCTGAGAAAGAAATCAAGGATATATAAACACAGATCTGTTCCAAATAGTACCTTTAGTATTCCTTTAGAGTGCCAGAAAGGAGGTTTTTTTGGAGATTCAGAAGACAAGACCTTAGTAGCTTTTTTCGGAAGTTAACATAGTTCTTTAAGACAAATGTATGTTTGTTTGACGGCAGATACTGTCAAGATCTTGGCTTTCTATTAAGACAAGTTCTCCTCTCATCCAAAATAACAACAACCAGAATTACAGCAGCAGCAGCAACAACAACAAAAAACCAATTATCAGTTTCCTGTTACCTACAGCAGAAAAGGGAATTCAAATTCATATTTTTGATGTGATTTGTAGAAACACTGAGCTGTAAATTTTAAGGATTAATTACTGAGGTACACAAGAGGATTCTGTTGAATATATAACATTAAGGACATAGGGAAAAAATACACAGAGAGATATGTACATGCTTATTTATTTTATTAATGCTCTGGAACACATAGTACAGTTCTTATGTATTCCTTTAGCACCAGAAATCTGAAGCAATTACCTGCCCTCAAAAGAGAATTCTAAAAAAAAAGAAAAAAGAATTGTTATTTTTGTTTGTTAGTGTCTAATTCATTAAGCAGTGTTTGCAAGTTCCTGGTAACAGGATTACTATTGACAATTTCATTAGAACCATAATTCAACCACAACTAAGCTTTCCAAAGAGACTTGTCAATGTCCTAGCTGTAATCCATCCACCTGTCTTAGACTAGCATTAAAATGAGGGGAATAAACTCCTCATTTCAGGATAAGTCAAAACTTCAAAAATCACACAAGACAGGTTTACTTCATGTCACTGTTGCAAGATACAGACTTTCATAGTATTGGTAACAGAGGTGGGTTCCTACCAGTTCTATAGGACCGGTAGTAACTCCGTGATGATGTCACGGAGCTGGTTCTGTCAGTGTCTCCATGGGTGCTGCCATCTTGGATTTTGCTTCTGCGCATGTGCAGAAGCTAGTTTTTGAGTGCTGCGCGCCCGCGCTCAAGGCACAACACTGAGTGAACTGGCAGTAGGAAGATCCAGAACCCACCTCTGATTGGTAAATATTACAATTTGACCTGAAAGAACTAAATCAATGGTCCCCAATTGTGGCCCATGGAACATTGATATATCATGAGGTTGTTGAAGGTGATCTATGGGAATAAATGAAGGATAATGCTGCTGTAATATAAATCAATATTCTTAATTTCTATTCAAGAGTGCAGTGTTTCTTCAATGTAATTTGCTTCATAAATTTCCTTGTGTAATATCACTGGGCAATGTCTTGAAAGGATTTGAACTGCTTTGTTACATCTCACATCAGATTAGACATTCTCCATTTTTTTAGTTGGCAGAAAGCAGTTAGCTGATTAAGTTGGATGGAGAAATGTACTATTGCTAACTATTAGCTATGTTTGTATAACATACTCAATGAATTAATCTATTGCATAAAGTTTTCATAATATATTGAATCATAAAACATCTGGATATATAAGATTTAAATAACACACTAAGTTAAAATACTCTCTCCTCCCCATACCAAAAAGGAGAAAAAACTCACTTTGTATGACCTTAAAACAATTGAAGTTTAGTATGCGATTGTACCTGACAGGACTTGAACTGATTTGATTAGCTTTTGCATTATATTGTATTTCTTTCTTTATTAAACTTATATGCTGCCCATCTCCCCTACATATATCAAGGCAGTTCAAGTACTGGCATCAGAAACTGGACAGCTATTTAAGAGTAATGTTTTTACATTTGAATTCCTAAACTGAGCAATAGGGATTAGATTCCATGGGTCCCCAAGAGGAAGAGTTTTTCAAGGCTGTTTAGAAATTCGGTTCCAATTCTATGAGATTGTCATAGCTTTAGTGCAGTTGTCTCTGTTCCACTTTGTAAATATGTAAAGTTTAAAAAAAAAGGAGAGGGGAAAAAGGCTGGAGTTGCAGGATCCAAGAATCCTTATGCTATTAATTTCACTAATCCAATGAGGTTATTGAACTAAAGTGGCTAGATTTGATGCGCTCCATTCACTTCTACTCCCTCATCCAGTTGAAAGGACTTAGCAGATAGCATCATCCCTACAAGTTTTCAGCCATATTGTCTCATCTTCACCGTTGTTCTACTTCTAATATAATCTATATCACCAATACACTAAAGCACACTATGTGGGGGGAAAAGGCCAGTCTTTGCAAAAGTATCAAAACCCTGAAACTTGCCATTAGCAAAAGCATAACTGCTGGAGAAAGATTTCAGCATGCTCAGAAATCTCAAAGTAGCCATGCTTGGGCAAAAGTAATATCAAATGCATTGTGAAATCACTGAGCTGTCAGCCATGAGGATGTCCACAACTACGGCTTAAAGATGGAATTCCATGTTTAAACATCACAGTGGTGAAATAATGATGTATTAATACATTCGTTTGTATTGCATTAATTAATTTGTATGATTCCTCTCATGAATAAAACTGCTGTGATTAGCAGATAGTTTCAAAAAAGGCACCTCTCAAAATTGACTCCTGAGTTGTTCCCTACTTTATCTGAGCAAGCCCATAAATTCTGACTGCAACTCCTACCGTACTTACCTGGAACAAGCCTGATCAGCTTACAGAAAATCTATGAGATGCCTCTAAGTTGTTCACGGTGTTGGGTTTGTTTTTTTGTAGGGGGGGGGGAGAACCAGTTTGTGAACAAACCAAAGTAATGTATTGTTAATATAGTTTATGGCTAATTAGCTTTTTTGTTTGTATGTTTGGTACCTTCGAATCAGAGTTGACTCTTGGCCAAGTCAACAAGCCCTTGCAATTTGCTTCACAAGGTTTCTTGGAAGTGGTTTGCCATTGCTTTCTTCCTAAGGTTGAGAAAGAGGTCATGCTGCTGACTTTGTGCCTAAGGTGGGACTAACATTTCTAGCTTGATGCCTTAACCTTTACAACAAACTGGTTCTGTCTTACAAGTCAGTTGCAAGCCAGTTTGAGAAACCACCAAAGTAATGAATCATTATTATATTTTATGTGTTAATTAAAGATTACCTCACAACGCCACAGCTTATTTTTCAACATAGCAACCAGAGGTGGGTTCCTACCGGTTCGGACCGATTCTATAGAGTAGGTAGTAAGCCGCTGGTGATGTCACGGAACCGGTTCTGGTCCATGGATGCTGGCATCTTTTCTTTTTTGGATTTGTTTTGGGGAAAAACATTTTTTTTTAAAAATTTCTGGGTGTTTTTCCTCTGTGTATGCATAGAAGCTGAGTTTCTGGCATTGCGCATGCGTCACCATCTTGTTTTCTGCCTTTTTTATTTTTAATCCTTTTGAACTTTTTTGTACTGCGCCAACGAGGCACGGCCACGCAGCATGGGAGGCAGCAAACTGGCAGCGAGGTAA
>JANHFT010006523.1:97944-112206 GCA_032467955.1 Pseudoxenodon macrops
AGAAGCTGAGTTTCTGGCATTGCGCATGCGTCACCATCTTGTTTTTTGCCTTTTTTATTTTTAATCCTTTTGAATTTTTTGTACTGCACCGACGAGGCACGGCCACGCAGCATGGGAGGCAGCAAACTGGCAGCGAGGTAAGTTAGAACCCACCCCTGATAGCAACTGCTATTCAGATAATTGCTGTCTATACTTACTGCATTTCAATTCCTGCTGTCAATGTTTTCAAGTACAACTATAACTATGCATTTAAGCATTTTCTTCCTCTATCACTGTAGTTCCTAGAGACTTTTGCCAATGTTACATTAATCAACTTTGAAGTCCCACAAGACTCTACCATTTTTCCTGTAACACAATAAAATGGCTATCCCTCTGGATAGAACCTTGGGTGTTCCCCAAGTGTTTGATCCTCAAAGATCTAGTATTGCTAAATTCAGATACGTTTGATGTTTGCCCAACTATAGCTGTTATAGTCTCACTTGGCAACAGTGGCTCATGCTCTTATCTTCACTTTATTGGATTAAAACAATGAGCTGCATCTTGGACTGAAAACCACTTGGAAATTACAGATTCCAAAATTTCACAAGTCTTCATCTTGTGAAAATCACTACAGCTGTATTATACCTGTCCTGCAAACCAAGCCCTGCTTACTATTAATTTTTGAAGTGGTGTTTTTAATGTATGCGCTGGGCTCTGAGGTGCATCCAAAATTGCTCTCTCAGTATAGAATCAACCTTTCTGGTATGTCTTACCAGCACTGATTGATGGCCTGCCACTATAGAGAGAAGTAATTGAGGCTGGCCAACAGTATTTCTCATCTTATGGAATAACTTCTCCCTCAAGGCTAGGCAAGAATTTATTTCAATAGCTGTTCGTTTTACCTAAAACAAAATTGTTCCACAGGGTGTTTGGAATTTGAATGCAGATGCTTTAGGGTGGGGGGAGGTATGCTGAAGGGAATAGATGGTGGCTATGAGTTGACGTCCTGCTCCTTTTAAATGTGTATTACACACGTGATGCATGCAAAAAGGCCTGGGATTCTTATCACATGGCCATCCTGCCATCTTGATTTTTTGACCATCTCATGGGTACCCCTGGTTGAGTGGATATCACTGAATGCTTATGCAGATTGCACTGCTGTATAAAAGCAATGATTAAATAAATAAATAAATAAATAAATGTTGAAATCAAAACTTTCTTAACCAAACTAATCTAGGAGTGATTGCCACCTCATGCTGAGGGCCTGAGTAGTAGAAGCCATTTTCAGATATATATATTTCCCAAAGACACTGTCCAATTAAACCAGGAAAAAATCCCTTCAAAGCCTTTAAAAAGAACCACTTGGAGAGCAAGCTGAGTTTCTTCCCTCTTCACCAAGTAACTGTGTGCAAGAAACCACTGCATGGTTCAATGATCAAAACAGAAACACCTGAGTAGGCCTGGGGGCATGCTTGTCTATTTCAGCATGCAATTTTAATTTTCAGCTTTTCCAAACTGTGATTAGTTATTTAATTGTGCATCCAAATTTGGTTGATGCATTTGCACATGTAATTAATTATGATTTATTTAAAACCACTCAGCAAAGCTTTGTTCATCAATTTTCTACAAATCAAATTATGGAAGGGTAGATTTGATTTCTTTTCTGTCTACCCCCCTCCATTTCAGATATTCGCAAATTGTTTTGATTTATTCTTTAAATGACTGCCCAAGGGTAAAGACAAGGCCTTTCAAAGATAAAAGCTATAAATGCTGTAAAAGATTAGCACCAATCTAGAGGCAGCTTTGTGTTCTAAAGCCAAAAGCTCCTCATCAGAATTGGGAACCAGGACAGTCATTTTAAGAACTGTAAGTAAGTAAGCTTGCTCTCAAAAGAGCATTTGGGGGACACATAGTTTGCTAAAAGTTAATAGAGATAAGTATTTAAACTATGCATTCTTATGAGCTACTTTGCAGCAGAAACAATACTGCTTAATTTTTCACTTGGGAATAATTGGTAGGTACCCTGTTCAGAAAAAAAACTTGTCATGTCTCAATTTATCCTGAAAGCTAGAAGTGAACAAAGCATAGCTCATAAATATTTTGTTTCCCCAACTACACTTGCTGAGAATCCCAAAACTGTGTTCGAAAACTTTTATCTAAATTCAGCAATAAAGTGTTCTTTTTTCACTGCATGGTTTTTATAATGTTGAGATGAGTTAGTGAGCTAAGGATTAATATACTGCATGTGCACTAAACTCCAGTAGATTTGACTCAACTTTTTCACATTTTACAATATCCTGAATCTTGATACTCCTAAAAGGTAAAGATAAAGGTTCCCGTCACACATATGCGCTAGTCATTCCTGACTCTAGGAGGGAGTGCTCATCTCGTTTCAAAGCCAAAGAGCCAGCACTGTCCGAAGACATCTTGGTGGTCATGTGGCCGGCATGACTAAATGCCAAAGGTGCATAGAACACCGAAGGCGCACGGAACACCGAAGGCTCACGGAATGCTGTTATCTTCCCACCAAAGGTGGTCCCTACTTTTCTACTTGCATTTTTACAGGCTTTTTGTTGGCAGAAGCTGGGACAAGTAACGGGAGATCACACCATTATGCGGCGCTAGGGATTCAAACCGCTGTACTTCCGACCTTTCTGATTGACAAGCTCAGCATTTTAGCCACTGAGCCACTGTGTCCCCTTAAAACATCGAGTTCCATCTCTTCTGGTAAAACCATTGCATTGTTATCCTATCTTTTCTAGTCCTTTGCAAGCTCTATTTAAAAAAAAGAGAGAAAGTGCAGCTGGAACTACAGAAGTTTGACTTCTGTTTAAAGTTCACCCACTCAACATTAAAGTTACACTAGGTATCTTTTAGTGAGGAAGAAATACCTTTTTGTTCAAACAGAAGATGCAACTCCTGTTTTTTCTCCAACTTCAGCATTGTAAGGAAAGCTGGAGCTGATTTTATTCTTTTATTGCCAAGCTAAATATTCTGGCCATGAATGGAATCTCAGCACTGTGACAATTCAGCACGAGGAACTATTAGTTCTTTCACTGATGACATGGTGGAATTGTGGCGACTCAGAGGGAAATGTTATACCATATAACACTAATTGTTGGAGGGAGCATGTCAAAATGTTGATCTCAGCTCAAAAATATGAAGACAATGTTGGGCTGAATGTTGACTATCCCAGAGCATGCAGTTTCAGATGAATTGTGTTCTGCTTCCTTCATTTTTTGTGCTTCAATTAAACTTCCCAGAAAATCACCACGAGGGCAGTCCTTTTTCAAATGGAAAAATATGATTAGCCCAGGAACATCCAGAGAGATGGAAAGAGATGTTACAGAAAACAGCTACCCCAGTGGCAGCATCCTCTACTATTTTCAATCATAAAGACAACACCGAGAGAAATTTGAAAGAACTGCTGAAGCACCCTGGGAATAAAGTTGAAGAAGAAAACTGTTGAGAAATTGCAAAACACATTCTGGCACAGCCCTAATGTTAATTACTACTAAGTTATACTAACGAGCTGAAGCATTCAAAAGACCTTCATTATGCTGATCACTTGCTATCTTGGTCTCTCTCAGAGTCAGACAGAAGGAATACAATTGTATCTGTCCCAGAAGGGGCAGGAGAAGTAAAAATACAACGACAGGTTTCACTAGGGAAGTCCAATCTCTTTCCTTGGGAAATTGATGTTCACCATAACCTTTGTTACTGAACAGACTGAAACAGAACCTCTCAAAAGGAAAGTGGCTTTGATCATAAGAAAACTGGTTGCATTCCCCTCCCCCCCATTTTTACCCAAGATTCTCACTTATCTTTATCCAGCACTTTTTGTGTAGCAAGACAACACTTTTAAAATATATGTAGATAGCTGAGGGCTACATGGTATAAAGGTGACATTGGAGACATGGCTCTAGAATTTTGAGCATTTCCCTTTGGATTTTAGGGGGTGTTGTTAGGTTAGGGAAGGGGTGTCAAACTCGCGGCCCATGGGCCGGATAATGGCCACACTCACCCCTGGTTTGGAGAAGGCAAAAAAAGTCACAATAAATCACATAATGACAATGTCACGCCACAAGTTTGATACCCTGGGTTAGGGAATTTGAAATTGATGTGTTAAGTATCTCATTGTATTAACCCTATTGGAACCTTAACACATCATTTCTCTTTAGTTTCCTATTCTGATGTGACCTTAGAGGGCTCCAGGTATGGTAGAAAAGAAACTTGGGCAACCAGTAGATTATCCAATAAACTTTTCCCTTTCCTTTACTGGGAGAGAAGGCATTTTTATCTTTGATGGAAGGGAAATTAGCAGTAAAAAGTTAAGAACTAGAGAAGAATTAAGAAAAAGGCCCACTTAATTCAGATGAAACTTGTTTCCAACTCTGCTTATAATACAGGCTGCTTACATCACTAGGAAGCCTTGTCACGAATGCCCATATCCACACAGCCATAGTTCATACATTCACATATAATATTAAGATAGTTTTTTTAAAGAAATATTCATTTATTGAAGACACTTGAGCCTGATGCATAACAGCTATAATTGTTGAAATTATTAAGCTATATAAATTATTAGTGCAGTATTATATGTGAGCGCAGTCAGTGTAAGGCATCCTGGAGTCAGCCACAATCTTGGCATTTTAATATGTCACTTCTGTCAACAACCAAACTGGCTTTCCCACAGTCGAAATGTCTAACAAGGATGATGAATTTCGGAATAAATACCTACATCTAGAATGTGCATCTAAGATGAATAGTATATAGCTCTCGCCAACATTTCCATTCTTCATTTTTTCTGCATCTGATTGTTCTTCTATTTATATACCTCCAAGAAATTCATACTATTGGAGTTTTGTTATTAAACTCTTGTGGTTACCAAATATGTAGCAGTATTAAAAAAAATGAAAGTTGTGCGGAAATAAGGGTAGTTAAAATTCAGAAAGAGAAATTCCTTAATTAACTTAATAAAATTACTAATGGAAGCATTTTAGCTGCTAAATTTAATTTACTTGTCAAGATATCCAGCTACAAAGAGTAGAGAAGAGTTGAGACTCTGCTTTCCATTATCATGTGTTCTATTATAGAATAAATTTGCTTAAAATGAAATATATCACCAAAAGCCATCAATGACATCTTAATTTGGAACAGTCAGTTGAAAAATAATTAGACTGTGAAGCAATCAGTTCTAGTAAATCAGTGCTTCTTTTTACACAAACATACATTTCCCCTATGCATCAATAGGAAAAGCATTCAGATAGGTGAGTCATGAAGGATTTGATGAGTTTTGAAAGAAGAGTTAAACCATTGTTTGTTTGTTTTTTAGTTTGTGCTACACTTATTTTAGCACCAGGATTGCTGATATAAATATTGGTAGCCTTTGTGCCCCTAAAAAACTGTAATATTGTATTGCATTCAAATGCCTGATCCCCAGAAATTGATTTAGGTCAAACTGTTATAGGGGCAAAGACCTTCCCAACATTATTTTTTCTATATCATGACAGCCATTTGGCATCTGATCACTCTAGGAAGCCATCTAATGGTGTCAGCTTCGCATCTGCAAAGTAGGAATAATTTGACATGACTTAGTAGGACTTACGCTAACAAGTGTAAGGAAATGGAAGGAAAACATAATGAAGACACAAAACTTGTGATGCCTGGTTTGCTTGAAGGAGTGCTAATAACCACCGTACAAAGTCTGTGATAGAAATCTTTAAATGTGGAAGTTTCAGGAAACTGATGTGTTTTGAAGTGCGATTATAATACATTTTTAAGATGTTCTTATGCAGTCCAACTCTTGGCATTAATAGTGGAATAGACATAAGAACCACTGCCATCAGAATATATATATATAATTGCTTATGTAATGAATTCTCAGCCCAATTAAAAAACTTCTTTTATTTCCAACAAGATTTGCTTACATGAATTTGGAAGACCTCAAAGGAATCCCTCTGCAAAGCTGATAGCAAACTGGTAGCTGGCTAGTGGTTCAAAGCATTCTTTCTCCAACTGAGAAACTGATGATTTGGACCATAACTGCTTGTCATCATGGCTGCAGAGTGTAAAGTACAGTGGCCAGAAGCTCTTCCAAAGGGCACCAGATTAAAGAAATGTTGAAAACTGTAAGCTGCCTCACAATATAACTTTGAGCTGGGGACTACTTTTCATTGAAAGTCTTTAAGCAGAAACAGATCAGCTGTTGAAGATATTGATCAGATGCCATACTAACTTTCCTTCACTCGTATGACTTTATGATTGTATAGAAGAAATGAAATGCAGTAATCTGAATTGTTGGTAAGGTGCATAGCGTAATGGGGTTGGGATTCTTTTTTCCATCCTTATATGCAGCCATCCCAAATTCAGCTTCCCAACCCCTCCCCCAGCAGTTTTTACTTGTTTGTTTGTTTGTTGCATCTTATATCATTATATACGCTTGACAAAATAAATAAATAAATAAAATAAAAATAAATCTTGAAACATTGTGATTCCTGGCACACTGTGGATATGCAATTTACATCTAATGATAGTTATTGTTTCAAATCCTATTCAAGATATTTAAAGCCATTTAAAATGTTTTGTACTAACTTTTAATAATTTGTAATAATCAGCTGGACAGAGGAATTTTACTCACTTTCAAGTCAGATTATAACTAGGCACAATATTCTCATTGAAAACAACCAAATCTGTACCAGTTCCCCAAACAAAACACAACAAAATGCTATTGTTCCTAAGGTAAAATTTAGAAACCTTCTGTCATCATTCTTACAGCTGTTTCTGGGAAGTCCAACCACCTGCTCATTCCTCCCATTCCTTCTAACAGTCAATCTTAATAGTAGATCTGGCCATATGAAACCATAAGAATCAGTTGGCCATCAGTTCAACATCTACTTCTGTGGAAAGTTTTCATTTTGCTAATTATTTACATTAAATTTTAAATTCCAAGTTTGACAGAAGAATTCAACAGATCGAAATGGGATCAGGTCGGCATGCTTTCACTTTCTAACATATTTAAAAAGTAGTAGACAGTTATTTCCTGTCTTTCCAGTATTTAAAAAAATGTTTTTGTTATTGCTTAAGTGTACACTGAAAACAGTTTGCACAGAAGTAGTAAACACTGAAGAAATAACATTTTAAGACAGAAATATAGATTTTAATATTTGTGTCATCTTTTCTTCTTTGGCAAACACACCCCTTTATTTCACTGGACTGATGAGCAACAGAAGAGAACAGAGGACATATCTTGTAATACTTATTGGGCAGCCTGTAAAATGGTAAATGGTCCATCTTTAATCCTCACAGCAAAGGACACTGGGCAGCTAAATAACTGACTTTATTTATTGGTATGCAAATGCCAGTGGAGCAGATAGAACACTAAGAGAATATGATTTATATTTTACAGTCTTTGGATTAACACCATTTAGACAGCAATCAGTTCAAAGGGGGCCACTTTTATATTCCTGTGGTAATCACTGCTGTCACAAATCTTCTGTAGACTTTTCTGATCTAGTATATGGATGTGATTCCATTCTATCAGAGAGGCCACACTACTTGCCCTGTGAGTTAAAGAGCTGCAATTCAAGTTAACAATGGCTTGTTTGTGACAGTGGGTATGATTCATGGGATACAAACTATTCAGGAAGGGTATAGAAGTCTGTAAAATAGTGTGTTGTGGTTCTTCATCTTCTGAAGATGATAATGATGATGACGAGGGTCATGTTTTTAAAGGCATGGATGTGTCCTTAATAAAACCACGTGTATAAAGCAATATGTGATCATTTATTTCAGTATAATGAAGTATGAAAAGATTCTAAAGGGTTTTTATTGATACACTATGGTTGTGTAGGGAGTGATGGAGACGAGAATTCTCTTTTTGAACAGAGAAGAAGATATGATAAAACCCGTCCATGAGGCAAGCCAAAAACATAGCTTAAACCCTTCATAAATCTGCAAGAATTAACTTTTCTGGCTTTGTTCAGCAGCGGAAAGCTAATCACAAAAATCTCTCAAACTTTTCTAAAGAAAAACACATATAGATGAACACAATAGTTCATCTTAACTGTTATCAATGTGCTATCTAAACATACCCGGATGTTCCCTTTATCTAATAAGTCAGGGAATAAGGCGGTGTTGCTTTTCAGAACATTTTCCAGACAAGACAGGTACTGTGAAAAATACAGGCAGATGTCAGTAAAGAATTATTAAGTATTTCTCTGAAGAAACTTTTAGCATGTTATAGCATTCATCATTTTGTCACCCGTAGTGAGACTAAAGTCCCCATTATAGAGAGGTTTAACTGTACCCTGAAAAATAAACTATGGAGATATTTTTACAGCTAGAATTCCCCATGGACATTTTGCCTGCTATTTTTCAGGAGTGCAACGGTAGCATCATAGCATCCCCTAATCGTGTAAATTTGTCTAATGAAAAGAAGGTGTGGGTAAGACTATATGGGAAAGATTTAGAAAGCAATAGAAAATAAAAATATCTTCAGATGGGCAATCATGTCAGAGTATCCACACTGAAAGGGGAGTTTGAAAAGACTATCTGTAAACCTAATCAGATAAAATATTCATGGTCAAAGAACCAGGGACCAGTGGTTGGGGAGGAAGAAGTACATGTAGATTAAAAGGTTACACTGATCATCTTGTAAAGATGTCTTTTTATGCTAAGAAGCTCCAAAAGGTTCCAACAATTTATATACAGAATTGGAAAGGTGATCAGAAAAAGAAGGTGGTGAAAGCACAGATAAATTGTAGCAAAATTGGTTGGCTGGTCATAGATGTTTGACAGTTGTGTTAAGGACACTGAAATGCATCATCTTTGGTATGACAGTATTTATTTCACTTTTCACAGCAACACGTTGGCAGCAGCTTTCCCCCAAAACAAAACTTTTCATTTTACTATTCAATTAGCATGATGATGGATGGTGGATTTTCCAGGGACATGGGAAGTAGGGCTAATAGAGATTCAGTATCTCCATAGTTGGGACATAATATCTTCAGCTGGTAATGAGAGATAGAGATGGCACTTTTGTTTGAGGTATTTCTATGCCTGCAACCAGGGTGGGTTGTGGATCATTTTGCTGTTGTTTCTCTCAGGGTCGCGCCTCACGCACACGAAACAATAAAAAAAATTAGCTTCTGCATATGTGCAGAAGCAAAATCCAAGATGGCTGCTCCCACAGAGACACCGATGGAATCAGCTCTGTGACATCATCACCGAGTTACTAACAGTTCTAAAGAACTAGTTAGAACCGGTAGGAACCCACCTCTGCCAGCAACCGACAACTGTTAAAAAATATAAAAACTTACACCAGACAGAAGAATGGTCTAAGATAAACCTGGTGGTTTATATCTGGTGGTTTAACAAATTAATATTAAAGGAGATTTACCACTTAACATTCTAGCTGGTGAAGAACCTGGGCATATATAAATATATATATCAGGCCTGATCTCAGATTCTGTGCAAAATAACCACTTCTTTGTAGCAGCTACATCTGGAGGATTCAACACCTTATATGCTAATGCAGATGTCATAGATTCACAGATATTGGGTGACATTATGTGCTATTACTGCACTGTGTGTGTGTGTATGTGGAGCAAGACAATGATTTCATCACATTGACCTATGACTACCCATATTATATCTTGAACAGCAAACATTTCATTGATTCCATAACTATAAAAATCAAAACTGACCAAAACAAAAATACCTGTTTTTAGGCCCCAGGAAAGTGAAGAATGGTTGTGATCAAGGAATCTCAAAGACTATGTGACTTACTAAGGGCACAAACTGATACTGGTCTTGTAGGCTTACAAAGAACCCCATCATGTATAGGACAGGTTTAGAAGAACTGTTCTATGGAATTTTTTCAAAAAGCAATGCCTCTTTTGAGGTAAGAATTACAGTTCATTAAATCATGTGAGAAATCTGCAGCCAAGAACATTGTCAGAGATGTAATGGGCCAATTTCAATGTTCAGACTCTGGAAAGAGTGCAGAAAAGAGCAACAAAGATGATTAGGGGGCTGGAAGCTAAAACATATGAAGAACAGTTGCAGGAATTGAGTATGTCTAGTCTAGTGAAAAAGGACTATGGATGACATAATCACAGTGTTCCAATATTGAGAGGCTGCCACAAAGAACTGGGGGTCGACCTGTTTTCCAAAGCACCAGAAGGCAGGACAAAAAAACAACAGATGGAAACTAATCAAGGAGAGAAGCATCCTTACAACTAAGGAGAAATTTCCTGACAGTGAGAACAATTAACCACTGGAAGAGGTTTCATCTGCCTGAAATGGTATAGGGTTTCTGGCTTCTGAAGGGGGTTGGAGTAGAAGAACCTCCAAGGTCCCTTCCAACTTTGTTATTTTGTTAACTCATATCCCATGTTGTTTAGGGATGACAGGGGAACCTGGATATGGTCATGCCAGGAAGAATGAGGCATTGGAATTGCCTATTGCATTATAAAAGAGAAAGATTGAAGGGGGAAAAAAGAAACACCCTGTTATACAACGAGGAGGCGTGCAAGGAAGAGAAAGTGCTGCGACAAGCAATACATACTCTAATACAAAATGGCAATTATCCATGAGGTTTCAGAGGAATATATTAAATTAGAACTGGACTTTTTTCAACTGGCACCTACACAAACCAATCTTGAAAACAGCACATATGGTGACTTCCCTCCTTTATCCATACTATTACCCAATGCTCCCTTGGAACTTTTTTTTTATCATAATAGAATAGAATAGAATAGAATAGAATTCTTTATTGGCCAAGTGTGATTGGACACACAAGGAATTTGTCTTTGGTGCATGTGCTCTCAGTGTGCATTTTGCTTTTGATAACAATCCGTTTATCTGACCAACTATACTGTACCTGAGAGAGGTCCCTTGGCGCAAACCCCATTCCTCCCACCGGAATAAATCTTGCTCTTTGCCTTGGACAGGTTGCGTTCCAAACTAGGATGAAATATCTCCCAACTTTGCATAACCTTTTCCCATGGACTATTACAGGTAGTCCTTGACTTACAACCAGCATTAAGCCCAACATTTTTCTTACTAAGCAAGACAGTTGTTAAGTGAGTTTTACCCCATTTTTTGACCTCTCTTGCCACGGTTGTTAAGTGAGTCACTGCAGTTGTTAGCAATATGCTTATTAAGTAAATGTGGCTTCCCCATTGAGTTTGCTTGTCAGAAGGTCGAAAAAGATGCTTACATGACACGGGGATATTGCAACAGTCATAAATACATGCCAGTTGCCAAGCATTTTAATTTTGATTATGTGACCACATAATCAATAATGTGCTACAGTTGTAAATTTGAAAAGCAGTCACAAGTTACTTTTTTGAATGCCATTGTAACTTTGAATGGCCACCAAGCAAACCGTTGCAAGTCAAGGACTACCTGCAAGCTTGTGCTTTCCTCTGCATCATCTCTGTGCAATAGATGTGGCTTGCTTAGCGCTCTTTTCCCCCCCTTCAATTTCCAGCTGGGCTATTCATCTATATAGGAAATACATGAATTAGAATTTTAATGAAATTTGGTCAAACGAATTAGAAGTTGACTGCAGTAATTTGATCTCTCTTTATGCTATTTGAGCTTTGTGTGTCATATCTATCCATAGGCTTGATTTGGTCCTCTGTTCCAGAAAATCTTGGGAATTGCATTTCCATTAAAAAAAAATCAATTAATGCTAAACAACTCAAATAGCTGTCTCATGACTTTGCCAAAATACAATTCCCAGAACTTTGGAGGATTTTTGCAGTGTGATCGGAGCTGCCGTCTCTCTATACCAACCTGCTCACAGCAACAAAGCCAACACCCCACATCTCCCCATCAGTATTTATAGAGAGACGGCAGCTCTGATCACGCTTTGCTCGCACAAGCACGAAGCCGAAAGCACCAGCCTGAAGATGACGAGTGGGACCTCGTCGAAACGTTGCCAGGATACTCTCAATCTTACACAGGAAAAGACCCGAATACGCCAAGACTTGCATACCTATACCCGTGAAAACCTATGAAAACAAATATATATATATGTGTGTGTGTGTGTGTATGTGTGTTTGTGTGTGTGTGTGTCCCAAGTTGTGCCCCCCAGCTTACAGTTACCAAGATATCTACAACATTCACAGATTGCATCTGTGGAATCTCAAACGTTAAATCAAAACAAATTAAAACAAATTAAATGTGGCTACAATTTCTCTATCTACCATAAAAAATGCCTGAAAATTCTGTCATCTTAAAATCAAAATAAGGACATAGGCACCAATTTATAAATAACCAGATCACAGTTTTGTTCAGCATTTCCAACTTTGCAGTCTTTGTCTGCTTGATGGTGACTTAAATTGAATCTGGACCTTTCTCTAAGTAAAATGTGTGCTCTGACTCTGAGAGAAATATCTAATTATGGGTCACCAATCTGCTGAAAGGTGTACTCTGATCCAGTCTTCTTCACTTTGATGCCCTCCAGATGGATTGTTGCCTTTAATTCTAGGAATTTTAGGCCATTTCAGAAGGCACCACTTTGGAAAACCGATATACCCAACATTCTGATGAAAAATGATTGATAGGAATTTAGGTGCAGAGCCCCTATACCTACACTTAAATCACATTTGATTAGCCCAAGGCATTGCCTTTAGATTTATTTTTTATTTTGTTGGTTTACATGATGACATAGGTCGAATCATAAATCCAATGCCAGCATTCTACCCAATCTACAGAAAAAGTCAATCAAAGCTGAACAACCATGGCCAAGTACAAATGAATTGGACCTGAGCATATCTGGACAAATCAATAGAAAACATTTGATTGGCCCATTGAATTGAAACCAGAAATACCGTACAACTTCCATGTGGTTAGATTTGCAAGCAATTTGTACAAAGCTGTACATACTTTCCCCCCCCCAAGAAAGGATATTTGGTTCAATGGCTTTACATTTATAAAATCTATACATGCCCAGAGATCTTGTACTATTTACAATGGCAACTCAGATGAGTATCTGGAGGGGGCCACTGAAGTTTCAAACCACATTTCTAACCCAGTGGTGAAATCACATTTTTTTACTACCGGCTCTATGGGTGTGGCTTGGGGGAGGGGCGTGGTGTAGCTTGGTGGGCGTGGCTTGGTGGTGACAGGGGAAGGATACTGCAAAATCTCCATTCCCACCCAACTCTGGGGCCAGCCAGAGGTGGAATTTGCCGGTTCTCCGAACTACTCAATATTTCCGCTAATGGTTCTCCGAACTACTCAAACTTTCCGCTAACGGTTCTCCAGAACCTGATAGAACCTGCTGGATTTCACCCCTGTTCTAACCCCATAATTGATTTATTTTGGCTCCTTAGTCTAATTTGAGGGGAAATGCTTTAGCTTTGAACAATTTCTCTAGCCAGTAGGGTCAACTGCATGTTCAGGCAAAAGCTACTTCCTTGTGGAATCATGACATTCTAGCTCAGGGATGTAAGAATGGAATGCAATGTCCTCTTTTCAGAAGAAGCTAAGATGGGACTAAGCTATTTGCCATTTAGTGAGACGAACAATTTTCATCTGTGTTCCAACAGCGCTCTAGAAGTATAGGTAATCCTCAACTTATGACCACAACAGAGCCCAAAATGTATGTTGCTAAGCGAGACATTTGTTAAGTGAGTTTTGCCCCCTGTTATCACCTTTCTTACAGCAGTTGTTAAGTGAATCGGTGCAGTTGTTAAGTTAGTAACACAGTTGTTAAGAGAATCTGATTTGCCCCTTGACTTTCCTTGTTAAAGATCACAAAAGTGATCACCTGATCCAAGGAAACTGCAACCGTCATAAATATGACCTAGTTGTCAAGCATCCGAATTTTGATCACGTGACCATGAGGATGCTACAACGGTCATAAATGTGAAAAACAGTCATAAGTCCCTTTTTTCAGTGCTGTTGTAACTTTGAATGGCCACTAAACAGACTGTTATAAGTCGAGGATTACCTGTATACCAGTAGTGGGATTCAAAAAAAAATTATTACCAGTTCCGTGGGCGTGGCTTGCTTGGCGGGCATGGCTTGGTGGTCATGTGACTGGGTGGGCAAGGCTAACTCAATGTCACTCATGTCAAAGGGTGCCTCGCCTGGCCCCTCCCCTCCCTGCCATTCCTTGTCACAGCCTTGATGTATCTATAGTTCTGCAAAAATGTTCACCTTTTTCGACTTTATTATCTACATGCTGTAGATGTACTTTCATGGACCACTGAAAGGGGGAAATGGCTCACATGCTTTGCCCAAGAGTGTGATAGGCAACAGGCT